>JAWWEQ010045070.1:0-16975 GCA_035583055.1 Torymus tubicola | reverse complement strand
GGAACTTTTTGTTCAGAATTTCGAGTTCTATAAGAGTATGTTGTGCGAGACATACATTTTCAGAACAGGTTGTATACATAGAATATACATAAGATAACCCTGTACCATCAGAGGTAAACATGGTTATACCTGTACGATAGCCTGGGAAGGACTTATACTAAGGAAAATTACATAATTCTTAAAACTACTTAAAACTAACTATATTTAGTGTATATACATTTGTTTCTTAGCATATTGTTAACAGTGAAAAACAGGAAACTTAAAGCTTTATGATTATACAACGGTATTCCTGTTTATCGATAGAATATATTGTTTTTTATCCAGTTTTTTTAACTGGAGTTTTATAGTTTTATATTTAATGACTTTATTTTCCAACTAAGACTTTTAAGTTAGTTGGCAGTTGATTGAAGAGTTTTATTGCTATGATGTAGCTATTTTTACAACCTACAGTTTTATTTATTTTTGGCAATTGGATACTTTTATTTTTAGTTTCACTTATAGATGTTGTATATTTTTCATTTAATTCAGAGTAGTGAAATACTAGAGACTCTAACATAAATGTTTGTTCCAAATTCAGTGGATAATTGCTTACAACAAAAGAGTTTTTACTAATCATTTTTAATAGTTTGTTTTGTAATGTTTGTAGTATTGTCACACTGTTTTTGTAGGCTCCGCCCCATGCAATTATTCCATAATTTAATAAACTATGAAAGAATGCATAATATATCATTAAAAGCGTATTTGTTGACATAATTTTTGAGAGTTTGTAAAAAACATACGTTACATACTTAATCTTAATAATTATAGAATTCACGTGCTTGTCCCATTTAACATTGTAGTAAAAAATGACTCCCAAGTACTTGTAGCTTCAACTCTATTTAGGAAATTATCATTTATTCTAATTTGTATATCTTTTGGTACACTATTAGAATATTTACCAAAAGTTATAAATACTGACTTTTCGGTATTCAAACATAATTTATTTGATTTCATCCATTTGGCTATGATTTTCAAATATTTATTCATCTGTATTATGGCTTCTTCCCAACTGCCTGCTATTGATATTACACCTGTATCATCTGCATATGATACAACTGTACCATCAGGCATTTCTACGAGGCGGTCATTCATATACATGATAAATAGTAAAGGACCCAAAATCGTACCTTACGGTACACCAGTGTGTAACTGTCTATAATTGCTATATGTACTATTTATTTTTACTCTCTGCTTTCTGTTTGTCAAATAACTTTTTATCAATGCATGTGTTTTACCTCTGATACCATAACAGTAAAGTTTCTCAAGTAGAATTTCATGATGTACAGTATCAAATGCCTTGGCTAGGTCTAAAAAGGTGATTATTATAGGCTTCCTTTGATCTAAACTGTTATATATTTTATGTGTTATGTAATTAAGTGCATTTTTAGTTCCTATATTTTTGATAAAGCCAAATTGTTATTTCGAGATAATCTTATTGTGTGTAATAAAGTTATAAAGTCTGTGGTAAATAATTTTCTCAAAAATTTTTGATACGTTGAGATAAGTGAAACAAGCCTATAATTCTTAGCTCTGTGTTTATCAGCAGCTTTGAATACAGACACTACTTCAGCTTTTTTTAGTGAATCAGGCCAAATTGATTGTTCAATACATATATTAAATATATAGGTCAAAGATTCAGCAATATAGTCAGCAATGCCTTTTAAAACTCTACTATTAATGCCATCAATGCCACCTGCTTTATCTTTCATAGCATTGATTATCCTTATTATTTCATTGGAACCCGTAGGTTCCAAACAAATTGTGTTCGAATTATTCCTAGGTAAATTTATATTGTTAGCATTATTAGTAGTTTCACAAAAGTAATCATTCATAGCATCAACTATTTCATCCGGTTCATTAATTTTCTTACCCTTATCATCTATAATATAATCTATAATATTATACGTTTATATTTACTCGTGAGTATAAAAAACGAATAAAATGAGTATTGCAATTTGATAAACAATGTACGTGCAAATTACATTTTAAACATATATTAAAGCAAGTGTCAAATCTAAAGTTTCACTACAAAAACCTTGTTTGTCCTCACAAACATTCATTTCAACGAAGCGCAACTGATTTACGGCTCCATTATTTCACGCATACATTAGCACATACTCGAATATCACTCTCTATCTCTCTATTTCAACTCTGCACGTATCATTTTTCAAAACCAGGCATTTTCGAAATTACATTACATTGAAAACTGTAACATAAGGTCGACTCATCGAAAAAAAAAATCTTATAATATACCTCGTGGGCGTATCTGAGATATTTCGGGCGCGCGTTGTGCATAAATCACGAAACAGCTTGCCACGTGCGTATCGCGGAAAAGCTGAGAAGGAAGGAAAGAGTATAAGAGGACTTATAATCTTCGTAGTTTGCAAGAAGTGGTATGGTTCCCAAGTGTATTTTAGCGGAGTTTTCGTTTAGAAAGTAGTCGAGTATTCGGAACGCGTACTAGCGAGGATATTAATAAACTGAACCATTGCAATATTGCGAGTATGAAATTGAAATTTTTTGAATTTCCAAATCGAGCCTTGCTATAAATATAAAAGAGTAATAACGTTAAAAAAAATATAATTAATCAAAGTTTCTGTAATACTAAAAATAATCATGTTAATCTTCTTAAAAAAATTCACCGACTCTCTGCGCGCATTCGTTACCATAATCAACTGTACCACATCCTCATATTTGCGCTAGAACCTACATTATTCTGAAACAGCATCCCGTACCTAGAAAAAAAGCCTTCGCAAATAAGCGCAATACATACACATACACAAACAGTGGCCTTTATTTCAATATCGTCGAGCTCCAACTACCAAAGATTTAGTCAGCAAGTCTCTGGAAACAGAAGGAGAGGGGACGACTTAACGAAGGCATATCAAGCCTGAATAACTCGCCTATGGAGGACGCAGAGGTAGAATAGGTGTATAGGTATTCGAAATTCGACTACGTCGCAGGCAGCAGGGCAATGAGGGTTGGCAACTGCTGCATGCATATTGCGCGCGCGCTGCCTCGATCGTAAACGGTTATTGGCGCGGGAGTCGAGCGCCGGTCGGGGGAGAGATAAAGTTGGATTTGAACCTGTCGTAGGCTTACGACGGTTTGCTCGACTCTGCGTCTTATTAGTTTCCTTATTTTTTTTTGTTTTTGTTTGTTTAGATATTCAGTGCGTTTTAATGGCGATAAATTTTGATTCCAGTGAACGTTGGAGAAGATAATTTTTAGTCGTATTCGTGGAAATATAAATTTAAACGAAATAATTTTTTGAAAATTAGCATATGCTGATTTTATACTTTTAGGTTCTCTTTGGATTGATAAAAAATTCTTCACTTCTTGCTAAACGTTGTTATATTTATAAAATTGCTTTATGTGTCGAAAAAGCTTTCACGATTCGTCGTAAAATTTAAATTCGTAAAATGTAAAAAGTAATTTCATTCTCTATTTTTGCGAATTTCTGGTATATCAAGAATTGTATTATAATCGTAATACAATGAGACATGTCATAGCAGGTGCGACACCAGATGACGCTTTTAGGAAAAATTTTCAATTCGAAAATTCATCTCGCTTCACTTTCGAAATTGATTATTCTTTTTAGACACTTTTAACACGTGAAGCACAAGGCCGTGTAAATTCTCTTTTTTTTTTAAACCAGCTTTTTCCATTCTATTATTTCACATCACTTTACTAATTCCAAGCACGCGTATACAGCTATGAGAACCGCTTTTTCTGCAAAAACTTTACGACATCACTCTCACCCTTAAATCACCGTTCTATCTCTTCTTTCTCCCTTCGCCCTCGATCGAATCAATCTTAAACCTTCGACTGAAACAATAAAGAAAAAATAAAAAGTAGAAAAGGACAAGACTACCCGACAGTTAAACTTGGTCAGCGATACGTAATTGGCTCTCGCGGGAAAACGTGTATATGTTACTAGCGCGCTTACGTTCGTCTTTAAAGTGGATTTAATCGCGTGCCCAGCGAGAGAGAGAGAGAGAGAATACTCTCTTCTTCACGCGCTTGCGCGTCCCGTTTACGAGGGATTTTATCGTCCCCCATTGTGCGTATTATAACGAGCTATGTGGGGATTGTGCAATCCGACGCGTGGGTCTTATTTTTCCAGCAAGGTTCTCATTTTTTTTTGCGCAAAAATTATCATATCTTTATTGCGGTGGTTTTGGTTTGATACGTGGGCATGTGCATTACGAATGAAAATCGCATATGTATACGAATGCAAGGATGTATGATAAAATTTACCTGGGGGGAATGTAATGTACGGTATTATGTATGCTATTATAAATACAGCATTTAAAATACGCATTAACATTTGGATAAAAGAACTTTTTTTTCATTTATAGCGCTTTGGTTAAATGTTTAACATTGATGATTATTTCATAATAAAAGCAATAATTTGGTGTGAGTAAACACGCACGGAGAGAAATAATATTACATTTTTTAGAGCTTTTTGATGAATTATCCTTTTTGATATTTTGATATTAACGTATTTACGTACTGTATAAGATTTATCATAAATGTTTATTGTAAATACATTATACGATTAATCTTATGAATTCAGGTATAGCCCAAAAAGCTACAATATAATAACGAAGAACATCATTGTTATGTAATTTAAATTTGGACAAGATTTTAAATTTACAAAGAGCCATATACATAATATTAAAAAGATGTAGATATCGATTGTGTTCAATATCATCGGTGCACCATTCAATTTTACCCTTTCCCGCAGTTGAATCGCATTGGCTTCGGGCGGATAATAACCGTATGAACTAATTAACACTGCTAGTCTCATATCAGAGCGATCAATGTCCAATAACATTTGTCCTTGAATGAGTGATTATATTACGATATATATGAATTGAATTCTTTATAGCTAACAAAAGCGTGGGCAATTGTTTACCTTTTACAACCATCCATATACAATCGCACTCCCAAGTATAAGCGGCGAATGTATATTATGTTTATTTTTAAATTTCGAGCTATTAATAGATAGAGAGTAATAAGCGTAGGCGACGCTGAAAATTGTGGCTATATAATAGAATTACAAGGTAATTAGACCGTAAGTTCACGTGTGCGAATGTTGCAGGCAGTCGACGAGCAATTCAGTAGTAGCGGTTCGTATTTGGTCAGCCATCCGCACACCTGCACAAATACGTATACAACCGCACTGCTATTTTTCTAATTTTAATGTATTTTCTTGTTTATGCGGGACATGTATAAAGTATTGTTCGCTATGATTATAATTTGTCCATTGTATACTATTATCACATTGCGTATGAGGCGTTTCACGTCAATTCTCCCAGGGCAACACGCGAGCGTTATATCGTGCTATTTCCAACTAATGTTTCTAATATTAAAATCCATTTCTAAAAATTGTTTCAAGAGCGTATTTGACATATTTTTTCTCAGCTTTTCAATGATTTACACGGTTTTTATAAAAACTTTCCATTTTCACCTCCAAAAACTACAAAACATCTTATATCTCAAAAAGTTTTCTTTTTTTTTTAACATTCTATTAAAAAGTATTTAAACAGTTCTACCGTTGTCGCTATTTAATCATTATTTTACATTAAAATCAAATGTGGCTGAATGCTTCTCGTATATTTGATCTCTAACACAGAAACAGAGTTATGTTAAAATGTCATCAGATAACTCTAGCGAAATTCCTCAACGCCTCTATAACTTCCGCGACAAACGCCATATTAACGATTCGCTTTCATTCCACGCAAACCACTTCACAGAAAAAGTGTATACAATACCAAGAGATATAAATCACGCGCATTATATCGCGACGGTATTTTCACGAGGAATTTCTAATACCCGCACGTTCTTCAATACATTCTCAAGTATCAGGATATAACAAAGTATCCAGAGACATTGACAGCTCTGCTACCGGGTACATGACGCGACGGCAATATCATCTTAACTACAGACATTTAGACACCACGGTACGCGGAAACGAGGTTCAAGACCTTTTTCTTATTTGATAAGAATATTTTTCGCTTTAAGGTAAAAGTACAATTTGTAGTGATGTATAACGAGCCGTTTGCTAGCGAAACTTTCCAAAATTAAAAACATCCCACTCTTGCCGAATTGAAGTACGTCGAGTGAAGTGTAAAAGAATATATAATCTTGTGTAGCACGCGGGGAGCCGTCTTTTTAATCTGAACTGTATCTCCAGCTGAGACGCGCGCCAACGGCGCGGTATGAACAATTTCACGCGAGCTGGCAGCTGACGTCCCACCCGCGGGAAAATTTAAGGCGCCAGACGTAAACTCGATTGCCTCGCCGCGAATTTATGATACTTTCGGATAAGATTTGTGTAATAGTAATAGATGAAAATATATAGTTTTGTTTAAAATAATAGCACATACATATATTTATATAGGATTATATATCGATGGTCTTCAGAAGTAACCGCATATAAGTGACAAATTTTTTCAAAATTGTTTTTATTCAATATTTCGGAAGAACGATACAACTCCAGACTGAGAAAAATAACTACATTAATAACTCGCAAATCTTGCAAACATTTAAGAGCAATTTTGATTATTAACAATTAAAAAATACAAGATTGCGGGATATATAATATACTTATATGGTATTGTGAAACAGTTATGATTAGCGTATGAATGCCATATTTTACTCAACTATCATATCACATAAAATATTTTTATAATCATCCAAATTCGTTATAAATAATAAGAAACATAACTTACTAAGAAAACAATATAACTCTACTATATGCCGCTAATAGGTCTAGTAACTATGGTAATAAATTTCTCATTTAAATGCGAAATCATATACATGCAATGTAAAATCATATATACGCAATCTGAAATCATATATATTACATTCAATATCATTCCTCTTGATTTCAAGTACCAATGTGAATGACAAGTGCATAGATATATAGTTATTTCGGGAAGCCAAAGATATTTATTGGATAACATTTTTTATCATAGAAAATTATTGGTTATAACATTACACACATTGAACAGCACTCTAAAACACTTTAAAAGGTTTCTATATTTCTGTGGTTCCGACGCATAACGACATAAATCCACTTTCAAAGTTTCTAAGAAAAATGGGTATTAATGTTCAAACTTATTCGTAAGATCGGAATAAACGAGATTCGGCGCGATACTGCACTAATCAATTAACACATTTAAAACAAATATTTACACGGTGGTATGACCAGGTTGTGCATTTTCTCCTTCGTGAAAACTCGAAAAAGTATGAAGTTATGTCGTTATGCCGGGAACTTGAACTTATCTAACGAACTCGCGATAAATTAAAAAGTATTTTTTTATTTCGTAAAAGAACAGGTATTATGAACTAAGTTTCAAAATTCTCACGTTTATGCACTTAACGTTTCAAAATTATAAATTTTATCTAGTTATTGTATATAAAATAATTTTTATATTCGATTTGGTTGGATAAAATAAATCAGTGCTAGACTTATGTTGTCATGCCGCGCACTGAATTTGAAAAATAGACTTATGTTGTTACGTTTTACGTATATCGTATCTTTAGGACAATATTTTAGCTACTACTGTTAGTTTGAAATGAAAAAGACCCATTTAAAGATACAAAATCCAAGGATTTCCCGATTTAAAAAAAAGGACTTATATCGTTATGCCTCAGAGCCACAGATATAAATCCAAATGTACATTCTGCAAGTATACTTAGAAAATTGCATTATATAAGGTAAACATAATATGTCTAAAACGACTTTTACCTCCCACGCAGTCGTTATTTTAACTTCATTATCATTAACGATGCTTGCGCTGTTAGATTCCCGAGCTCCGCAACAAACACGGAAATTTCTTCCTATACCTCAGTCATATAAATAATCCCCGTCTTTACAAATCGTATAAAATTACCGTAAAATCGCATCCCTTCGAAAAACATTCCCTCTATACCTTTGCCCGCGATCTTTAAATAAAAAACAAAGAAGAAAAGAAACAAGAAGAAAAGTTACCGCGTAAAAACATTCTCAACTCTCGCGAGCAAATATCCCCGCAGCTATAGAAGCTCGTAGCGTAAACAATCGCAGCGACGAGAGAAGGAGAGAAAAGCTGAGGCGATCTTTTGACTTGGCGACGCAAATAAAATCCCTATATAGCGCGCAGCTTTCAATATTCCTTCGTAAATATATGCTCACCGGACGCTTCTATATAGCTTTCTTTTTCTTTCGGATCGCGACGACGTGTCGAGCTCTCACTCTCTGTGCTTATCGATCGAAGGGTGAGTGGGAGAGGATTGGAGGATTGGGGGTAGGTGATGTGCGTGGGTTCAGGCGCATTGTGCGCATTATTATTCCCGAATACTCCGGCCCGAACGCGATATATGTCAACGGAGATTTTAGGTGGTTGGGTAGGTGAGAATAGACAGATTTTGTTAGAGGGATGATAATGTGCGTATGAGCATGGAAGGTTTATTGAGGAATTTATGAGAGTCCGTCGGGATATTTCTCGTTGTTGGATGTTGACACTTTTCACGTTGTATTGATATTTTAAAAACGTTGCGGTTGTTTAGCGATATTTTAAGGTGTTTATGATAAATTTTCATGAATGCGGCGAACGTTTTATTATTTCGATGAACCTAATTTTTTGATTATTTGAATGCAAAGTTATATGTACAAAAATCTGAAACAAGGTGGTTGCAAACTCTCAATTATACGCAAGTACTTTTAAAAGCATTAAATTTCTAAGAAAAGCATTACTTTGACGTCATTCTACCGTATTTTATCTGACAACATCAAAAACGTTAATTATATCCGCCATCAAAACTTTTTAAATTAATTTCAATACTTCGGAGCGCTTCCGCACTTCTTGATCCAATTAACCCATTGTTCTTGTTCCTCTTTATAAACTCATCCCTGTATTTGAAAAAAAAAATTCGTTCTTATATCTGTAGTTTGTTGCGTCAAACGGAACGTTTTTTTATAGACACCGTCTTCTTTATTATTTCGCTCGAAAACACACATTCTTTTACATCCAGAACGCCCAAATCGTCGATTCATCCGGAATATTTCAAATGAAAATCAACGAGTTTCATAAGGACATCACTGTTTTTAATAAAGAAGCTTTTTAATTTCACGCTCGCGAAAGTTTTTTAATGAAAAATCTCGAACGATAAGGAAGTTAAAATATTGAATAGAGAGCTGTAGAAAACAGCTGATGCGTGGATACGTTTAACAGCGTGTGTATCTATATACACGTATAGATATAGGTGGGTGTACGAGTACGCGCAACAGATGTTTGCACGCGGACGTGATGGAGTCGAGGCAAATCGGCGAATAGGGACTCTCCGTACGCGTGGGTGGAGGTTACTGTTTGTATGGATATTTTGAGATTTAATTTGATTGCTATTGGTTCGAAATATTTTTTGCAATTTTTGGTGAAAACTCAACTTTTGCCATTTTTTTACTCAAAATCCTGAAACTTTTTGTATAGAACATTGATTGGGAAAAGTTTGCATTTTACTTCTTTAGTTGACATTTTACTTTTTATTAGTTAAATTGATACTTTAAATAGCGTCTAAAAGACAATTATACATTTATAAATAATATAGAGAATGAATGTGTCGAGAAACAAGTGCTTGCAATGTGTTGTACGTGCTACCTGCAATAGTTTGATATTATCAATGAAAAGAATAGTTTTTATGAGTATATTGTACAGCTGTAGTGTATAATATAATTATCTATTGACGAAACACTATAAAAACCAAATGCTGTGCAATAAACACATGAAAGTCAGTAACAAGTAAATTTGATTCTGCTATAGTCATATAAAAGCAGGATTTTTTCACTATTTTTAAAAATTCATAGCTCTTTTCTGAAAACGCTGCCCATCTTAGTCCTCGGCTTATGTTAAAGGGTTTACAATACAAAAAAAATTTGTCGAACAAAAAATATTCTGGCGTACCCCTTTCTTTTTTTTATAAAAGTATACTAAAAAGCAGATAATCAGAGACTTTCAGAAAGGGTCATAAAAAAATATGAGTACATTCTACAAGTAAAATGCAAACTTTTTCCTAATCAATGTTTTATACAAAAAGTTTCAGATTTTGAGTAAAAAAAAGGCAAAAGTTGAGTTTTTACCAAAAATTGCAAAAAATAACAATTTTTTATATACAATAACTTTTTTAATTATCGAAATATTGCTCTAAAAATTTAGGAACATGTTTTTTTCATAAAAAACTAAGTGTCTACAAATTTTGAGCAATTTCAAAATTTTGTGCTGCGTAGTTCGCCTGAAATATTCCATATATACATTAATAGCGAAAAGTTTGAATGTAACTTTTTCGTTTTTCTGTAATATAATGAGTTAGTGTATTCGATGCAGAATAAAACTTTGGTCTAAGACGATTTTTCATTAAAGAAAAATGATTGGTCTCAGAAAGTTATTTATCAGTTAATACTAAAAAAACTTGTTGATATAAAGTTTAAAAAAATCTCAAATTATATTATACTTTATTAAATAACATTATTTATTAGGAAATTCGAATGTATTATCAGAAAACCTGACAGTTTTTAACAGTAATGCAAGATTTTTATAGTTTTGTACCAAAGCACTTCAGGCGGAATGGCAATTACATGTGAGCGACTAATAAAGTTACCGCTCGGGATGTAATTAACCAGCTTCGAGAGGCCTTGCAATAGCAGACACTTTCAGTACAATAGCTTTTGGCAGACCGAAATTCCCCTCAATTAGAAGTTTTTCGATAAAACGAATTGTATATGTTGCAATCTCTGTCAATAGTCCGCTGAAAAAAAAACATTAATAACAACGTCAAAAATAATAATAATAATAATAATGGATTCGTGTAGACGTAAAAATCTTACACGTACTAATAAATTTGTATGCCAGCGTAAACTGCTGCGTTTGTAGTAATATTTTAATTTTTCACGTTGTTAAATGCGATTCTGCAATTAACCTTCCTTTTGTATGCCATTTTGTAAGAATTAATTACAGTACATTCCGAGTCGACTAATAAAACGATTTTTATAAGCAAAACTTTATCGTTCCTTCGTTATACAAATAGCTGACTGTAATAAACGCTCTATGTGCAAAAGACAATCAAGAATAAGAATAAATAGTCTCGTGATGCGTTATTAAAGCCGATAGCTATATCAAGTATAATGAAGCGATCGTTCCGTTCGTAAAACGCATGATTTTTCCGCATAAATTTATCAATATCCCGAGCATATACTTCGTCTTTAAAAAATTCGTAAATGAATAAATAGTAAAGAAAAAAAAACAATTAACTCATAACCATATAAATCTTGTCATTAACAAACCGCATTAAACCACACGACAACCGTTACATTTCTGTTACAGACCAGCAAGTATACGTAACCAACCAAACCACAATACCATGAAGCCGATCCAGTCAACGAGGCTGATCGCGTTCTGCGTACTGAGCATCCTGGGCGGCAGTTCAGTCGCCATGGACGAGGCATCAGTTGGCTCCTCATCTCCATCGTTGTCCTCTTCCAACTTAGGATCAACAGCAGCAGCATCCGGAATCCACAGTTCACGGTACAGTCAATTGGATGGACTGCTGAGCGGTGGTAAACGCGCATATACATACAGATCGGAGTACAAAAGGTTGCCGGTGTACCAATTCGGATTGGGTAAACGCTGGGCTCAGAACGCCGAGGATAAAGTCAGAGTAAGTATATTTATATGTGTGTATATATATATATATATATAGTCGCGATACGATGACGTCCAAGTGCGCGTGGTTGCTCATTCGTAGGAGAGATTAAGAAGACGAGGAGGATCAGGTAAGATGGGTGATTTGCAGTGCAAAGGTTGGGATATATATATGGGGGCAAAGAGAAAGAGTGAGGGGAAGGAAATAGGCGTTTTTGGGGGGGAAGGGGGGGGGGGGAGATTAAGGAGGTGTTTGGCAAGCGTGCGCGTGATGACAGAGCGATGGAGGCACGCGGATTAGGAGGATATTTCGACGTCGGCAGCTCAATTGTGAGATATACGACAATGACAACGCGGTTGTGACTTCTAAGTTGTTTTTTTATATTTGTTACCGAATTATTTTTCGGGTAGTATTATGTTCCTTTTTAAAAGTGTAACGTCATTGGAATTGCTTTTTACACGTAAAATTGAATGGTCATAAAAAAAATCCTCATCTTTTATTTTATACACTCAGAAAAATATTCCTATGGACTCAAAATAATCTTCCTTCTGTAAAAAAAAAATTCTACAAATAAGACTAATTATTTTCACAATGCAATAACTCTTGATTCTAATTTCAGTATCGGAAAATCATTTTCTAAATAAGTTCTATATATAGTTTAAGCATAAAAATCGTGGAAAAACTGTCACATACTACGCAGTATACGTAATTTTAGTCTGTCATGTTAACAATACGCTGCGACACAGAATTGCGCGTTATGCCTCTAATCGGTAAGATGACCCGCTTCGCACATTTTCGCGAAGTATAAGGAAGGGAAGGTAGACCTTCTATTTCTCAGAACGCTACGATATGCTTCTTATATCCAATGGCCACGAGAAAAATCCGAACCTTTCACAGAAACCATTATATCTATTCTTATACGAAATCAACGAAAGTCGCTCGTAAATTATTGTTCTCTTTCTTATTATGTATATAGAAAATTTTCTTTTCTCTTTCTCTCTCCATTGCAAAACTTGACAAAAAAAAATTGTTTCTCTGCAATAAAGAAAACTAAAGCATTTAAAAATCTTTAAATATTATAAATAATAATATTTCATTAATATGTTCACAGCGTGCGCAGCCATTTTCCTTCGGTCTAGGCAAACGAACACGACCCTACTCGTTCGGACTAGGCAAACGCAGCAGCTACGATGACAATGAGATCGTTGGGGAGATCGCGACACCACTTCGGTTGGCCGCTTACAGCTCCTATTATCAACCTCAACAGCAACAGGCTAACGATATGTATGAGGCGTACGCACAGAGAGACGCGCTTGAAAATTATCTGCAGAGCAAGCGCGGTGGCGGCTTCAATTTCGGAATTGGTGAGTTTAATTTTGAAATCATATTGCAGGCTGAAACTTTTAATGGGGATTATGATTGTTAAAGTTACGGGCTGAATTGTAATGTGGGCGCTGATAATACTTTTGGACACGGGTACCGTCAGTGGATTATTTAAATAATCTACTTACGCACCAGGTTTTAATTGTATTTTACACCACGAGTGCCAAATATTCATACCGAAATTGTAATCTTTAAGTTAAAGTGGTATAAATTAAAAATAATTTAAAAATTATGTTCGTAATATCAGTAGCAGGCCTCTACTACGTATAATTTCGAAAAATGCTTACGTTGAAACACTTTTCTCATGCAAGCGCAAACATGTATGTATACCAGACGCCGAAAACAATGTCAAACAAAATATCCAATTATCCGCGGCTCGCCAACCTCTATAGCTTTTTTTTCTTATCCGACCTTTACACGCGTGTTACTCGCGCAGATATACGTAACATAACGTAGCTCTATGCTGTCAACTTAGCCAAAGCCCTGGCAGACGGGTTCCACTCTAAAATGTAAACCGCAATCTTACGAGGCGTAATCTCCCACGGTATAACATGATAATCCTATCCCCGTCACGCAGTGTGGAAAAAGTAAAAATTTCAATTCAAAATAAAATATCTCCTCATATAGGATCAATAAAATAAAATCAACAAGACATTAAAATTTTCGTCTTGCAACGTAGAATATGGGGAAAATGGTCCCGATACTCAAATTTTAATTCTATGTTTGCTAAATCAATGTAAACGCCTGTTTACAGATTTTTTTGAAGAATCCTACGTCTTGTATGAATACTAACTCTTCTTAATTGCCTTTGCCACACACTCAGGCGCACACAACACATACACACACGCCCAGGCTCATTCGCTCATACGCACACACAGAGACACGAGCACACAAACACACACGCTCACACACTTCTTCCGATTGAAACCGAAAGGTAAAACATGAGAAATCGATCGAGCAGCGTCTATTTATTATTAGAGGACTTTGAATTTTATCTTCCCTCAGTATTTTATATTTTAGAAGAAGTGGGTGTGTAGTTTTGGAAATCGGTATATGGCATAATTAAAACATTCACATTCTGGTGCACTTTTATTCCGTCGACACATTTGAATCAGTGTCTGCATTCAAAAAGAGGACCCGTAAATCGGCGAAAGCAGCCATGTGTGCGTATGTGTGCGTGTGTGGGTGTATGTTAGTGTATACGTGTGATCATGTCTCTGTGTGTGCGTATGTGCAAGTGAGCCTGGGCGTGTATGTGCGCGTAAGTGTTTTTGTGCATTTGTGCTCGTATCTCTGTGTATGTGCGTATGAGCGAATGAGCTTGTGTGTGTGTTGTGTGCGCCTGAGTGTGTAAGTGTGTGTCAATTAAAGGCAATTAAGAAAAGTTAGTATTCATACAAGGCGTAGAATTGTACAAAAAATCAGTAAACAGACCTTTACATGGATTTAGCAAACATAGAATTGAAATTTTTTCAGATTCTTTTTAAACCATACTTTCGAATATATCGGAGGTCAAAAACTTTGATTAATTTATAACTTCTCAGGGAAGCATTGGACTTTTAATTTTCTAAATGTATATGTTTCATTTGCACGTATGATTTTAAAAGTATTTTTACTGAAAAACTGAGAAAATTTAATAAAAATACTATTTTTATGTCTATTGTGAAAAATGCTTTGCTGAGGAATTATAAATTAATCAAAATCGCCAAATAATGTAAAAAATCATCAAAATTCACTTCTTGACCTCTGATATATCTAAAAGTATGAATTAAAATCTCAAAATAATTCAGGGCTATCCGTAATAAGTAGTAGAACAATTTCTGAAAGATTTAAGAAAATCTAGTTATTGACCTCTCGATTTGACAGAGACTCGACCATATATCTCCATACACACCCACATGCATATAATATTTATACATCTATATAATATTTCGTTGTTTTTGTGCATTGCGCGCGTGATTGCAGGTAAACGGGAAGTAGATGAGGGTGGACTGATGCACGAGAAAGTGCCGGTGAAGCATTCGAGGGACAAATACCTCTTTGGCTTGGGCAAACGCTTCTATGAGGACGAGGAAGACGATGATGACGTCTCCGGACAACTGTCATAAGAAAGTTTATTTTTAAGAGGGAAGATGGTCGGTTGGATAGTTTTGAAAGAGAGAGAGAGAGAATGAGTGCGTGTGATTTTTTGTTTCTTTTTTATGAGTAATTTGAGTTTGAAGAGAAAGAAAGATAAAAAGGGAGGGTGGATTTTTCAGTTTGAATTTTAAATTTGTGTCGCGTTGATCGCAGACAGGTGCTGAAAGTATGTAACGAAAGAGGAAAAAAGGGAGAGGAAAGTTTGGCTTAGATTTAAGAATTTTAAATATAGACAAAACATGAATTATATGAGAGAAACAACAAAGCAAACGATGAAGCTCAGAAATGAAACGCACACACATATATATTATACAGCTGCACATTGTACACATAACAGAGTAACGCTACATAGAATAAGCGTTAAAGCGACGACGCATAAAGTGTTTTAAAATTATTGTCCTCGATGATTTTTTTCTGTTCGATCGTTATTGCAAAATGTTATACATACCATTGTATACCTATATATTTTGGTGATCACGCTCGTATACGGAAACACACATACACACATGGACACAAACACGTCAATTTATTAAATATATTTGTATAAGCACAATATGTACAAGTATATAAGTAGACTCTCAAAATAAGAAAGGAGAGAATAAAGTCTACACATATATATATATAACTACCGCTAGGTGACGATGAAATGAAGATGTAGTAGCTCAGAGAATGATGTCTAGAGAGAAAAAGATAAAGAGAACGAGAAAGAGAGAGAGAGAGGAATATGGTTATGCATGTGTGTACATGATATATGTGTATAACCGAAGGAGAACCGCTTGCGCGACACTTACGTTCACGCGTGTACTATAACTTACGCACACACCCACTTTGCGCATCAACCAAGCAGCGACGACGTGAATACGTGTATACACATTCTGTAATGAAATTTTGTCCGCGCATGGAATGAGCATGTGTAACAAGGATAAACGACGTATATTGCAACAATTTCCGTGAGATCAACAACAACAACAATGATGATGATAATAAAATTTAAAAAAAAGATGAAAGCGTGGATGTAAAAGTAAACAGATTATAAACAAAAACTTGTTGTGGCTTTCGAGGATTCACTTTATTTTGACGCATGAATGTATATAATAAAAATTTATTCGAGCATACCAAAATTTCAAATGACTACATGAATATATATAAATATATCTTCTGATTGTGCGAAATACACATATATATTATACATATGCGATGATGATAATAGCTTTGCAAGCCAGTTTCATTAAATTTTCGTCATCGTATTATCAATTACTATTATGATTATTATTATTAGTACTATTATTATTCTTATTATTATTATTATTGAATACTTTGAGATCAGAATAAAGTTTTTTCGAGAAATCATAATTTATTGTTTTATTGCTTCTTTTCTTTTAGCCAATAACAATTCTTAAGCACATTTTTATCTTCCATGGTTATATACAAATAATCAAATTTATAATTTTGAAATATCTAACCAGTAGCGATCCTTACTTGATTACACACATCCTATATACATTTCTTTTTCTATAAAATATTATATTCCTCTGTTAATTGACCTATCTATATATATATATATATATATATATATATATATGGGTAACTTCATGTCAACTGAACAAGGTAAAAATTTTAAAATTACTCAAATTTTGTAGACACTTAGTTTTTTTATGAAAAAAAAACATGTTCCTAAATTTTTAGAGCAATATTTCAATAATTACAAAAGTTATGGCACATCAAA
>JAWWEQ010045048.1:0-16979 GCA_035583055.1 Torymus tubicola | reverse complement strand
AAAATATAGTTAAATTCTACAAAAAATTACAAGAAAAAAAGTCTATGTAAGATATTTCGAAATTTTGCTTCATTTTTACGCAAAAAAATCCGTTAATATTGATAAAATTACATCACTAAATTCAGAATTTTGATTAATTTTTAGCTCAATAAAAGGCGTCCGTGCAATAATGGGCTACTTAAGGCACATGTATCGTTATGTACTATTTTAAATGTTTGTACCTCGAAATTTTTTTTTCACTATTCTGAAGTTTTCTCTACAATGAAGCAAATATATATCGCTCGTCAGGATACAAAAATCATTAACAAGTAATTTCTAACATGCTTTTTAAATATATTTTTTTTTTTCAGAACGCGAAAGCATCATACGACTTCAGTAGTAATGATCCGTATCCTTATCCAAGGTATACTGATGATTGGTTTAACAGGTATGATATTATATTTATACTTCATTAGATAAGAATTATAGAATCTTCTTACACTACAAATTAATATGAAAAATAATGATAAAAATAAAGTTTATCTGTAATAGGATTTTTTTAGCAAACAAAATATTTTGAGAAATAACGAACTAATTAATATTAGACCAAACATTTCTTACATATCAGAAACGACGGCTAATCAAGAGGGCCTTATATTTTTACTAGAGTTAAAATTGTTACAACTCAAACATTATAATATCATTTTAGAAAAATTTATTTCCAACCTATATAAATCCATTTGAGTGCTCCCCGCAATGTATGTATGTATGTAAACAACATTAAAATCAAAATGATAAAATCTAAAATCTCTATGTTTACGGATATCCTCGCATGTATATGTAAAGACTAAAATATTGATAAAAAATTTTCCAATAAGGAATATTTTTTCTGCAGATTGAAAAATAAGCTTATAAAAATAAATATTTATAAAAGGAGGAATGGGAAATGATTGTACAAAAGGAAGATATACAACAAAAAGAAAACTCGATTCAGTCAATAGCGAAAAATTTATTGTCTCAGAGAGATAAAGCTGGAAGTAAAATTAGCTTGAAAATGAAAAAATACAGATGCACAATATGAGAGATGTTAACTTTTACAGACTGATGGAAAAGTACAATCTCGTGTGGGAAGCCCTCCATTCCAGTTGATAACTGATTGCATTCGTAAAACACATATCAGTCAATTAACAAAATAAAACGTATTTAAATTACGAATGCATAGATATATCACTTTTTTGTGTCGGATGTCGCATATCACTGAGGTCACACATCTCTATGACGCCCAATCAACACATAGGTTAATCGGCAATGCAATACGTTATAGATGTGAAGTGGCTGTGTTAAGCACGTCAAAAAATATGTATGTTCACGTAAAGGACGATAATTGAAAAAGTATAAATAGTGTTTTGAAATCTGAAATGTATTAGTGAAATTGAACATTAAATGACTCGGAATATCGGTTAGAACCGCATTCGTTATGGCTTTATTTTGCGATTTGGTTGATTATAAAGCTCCCAGCAATTGGAAATAAATGAATGCTTATTTTGGGAGATGCGTAAAATTTATTAATTATTACTAAAAAATTCTTTTAAAAATAGTTTTTAAAAAATTAGATATATTTATTTTTCATTCATCGAAAATAACAAATTATTAACTAAAATACCATACGACAAAGATTAAATTGAGTACATGAGATGGCAAAAAAGAACTTTCTGTCAGTCAAAATTTAAGTTTTACTTTTTATTTTTCTTTGTATTCAGAAAAGTTTGAAGTCAAAATACATTGCCGTCTGTGTATTGTCAAACATAAATATAATGGTATCGCCACGTTATGGCAGTCGTTTTGTACAATATCAAAAAAGATAAATAAATAAAAGTACGTTCTTTCTATACACTACGAATCTATGCCACGATATATCATTCTCACGAAATACATGACAGCGACTATACTCGCTAAGAAACGAAAAAAAAATGAAAAAAAGGGCCTACAGTAGGGGGGAAAAGGAGAAACGAATTGCACGTGCAGACAGGTGTGCGTGACTTCCAAGGTCGTCACGTTGCGTCCAACTGTCCGAAAGTCGATTACGCGGCGTGGAAAGAGGTCGGCGTTAGTAGCATAGGTGCCGGCAGTCCCCGAAGTATTTAAGCAACTCTCGTGCTCGACCTCTAATCATTTATTTAGGCATCGCACGCGATTAATATGTAACTCGATTTGTCCTGAGGGTGGAAAGTGAGACTATATTCTGCTCGTCTGCACATCGAGATGCAAGATACGCCGTGACTATAGCTCTCAGTTCTCAGACTGATGTCTCATCATTTATTATTATTGTGTTGGAGATAATTCATAAGCACCCGGGGCTCTCGCGTCTATTAGTCTGAGCGATGGAAGTCGCTTAAAGAAAAAACTTTTCAGAGATTTTTCATCAAATGTCAGATTACCGGTTCAAATGAAGATATTTCAAATTTTAATAATCCTGAATAAGTAAATTAGAGTCATAATATAGAGGTTTTCCTAAAATACATAGACTTTTTGATAAAAGCTAAAAAACAGACAATGAAAATATATAAAATAATGTGTGTGTGATTGATAAAAAAAAATTTTCAACATCTTAACTATATGAAATAAGATATTGAAGGAGAGCCTAATGAATATTTAAGAAGTGGAAAACGATACAAAAACCTTTTTTCGTACTTTTGTTTAAAGTATGTCAAAATATAATATTTGAAAAAAGAAAAATTAATATTAAGGCTGAAAGGAAAGCTGAAAAAGATTAGAGTTAAGTTTACTAAAACAAGTAGAAAAATTAATACTTCGTTCCACAGTCAGTACAGTAAAAAATGAAAAAAAATGAGATTTTAAATATTTCCTCTTTTATGCGTGGGTTAAGTGATATGTAAATGCTTAAATTTATGCAGAATTTTTATATTTTAAAAAAAGTTGTACATTCGACACAGGTATTTATGCAAACCAATTATTGGGATTCTGTATTGCATAAATCAGAAATAATCTTTACGTACATTTTAAACTTATGGAGTTAATGTTATATTAACGTATTAACGTACTAGAAGCCTTGATGGAAAATTAATGTTTATGATACTTATTGAAAAGTAAATAATTTTATTCTACATTATAAAAATCTTTTTTTAATTAACATAATGGATTTTACAAAATTGCGCAAGCTTCTATAGCATCTTCTTTTCTTAATATTTCCATTTTATTTAAATTAAAAATAAATAAATTAAAAATAAATAAACAGATAAAGTCAATTTCATTCTTTGACAATATTTAACCAATCAGGGCATGAAGACAAATCTAACAATGCTTCTAGCCTTTAGTCCGAGATATATTACTATGGTTTTTTTTGTACGTGGATTACGGTATAATATATAATTCACATTATATGAGTCTTCTTCAGATTTCCTATAGTATAATCATTTTTTACGTTTTATTATTATATTAAAGCTATTGTAAGAACTATGTGAAACATTAAAAAGCTTTATACAACAATCAAATGCCAAATAAGATAATTGCCATAAAAGTAATATTTTATCCATAGTTCATTTATTGCTCTATTTTTACGATTCATCTTCGACTCCCACGCTAGCTTCATATTAACGGTGCGCAATTTGGCGCGAAATCGCTAAAGTATAACGCCAGCTGCTAGGCAACGCTAGCTTCTCTAATAAAATAACGTATAATGTACGGGGACCACGGTTAAGTAGAGCTGAAGGATTTTGCCACCGCATAATTTGCTTTTAACGATCGCTGTGACCTAATGTTTGCAGCTTTTTTCTCATTTTCAATAATATATTGCTCATATTCTCGTTATTTAAAAAGACACATTAGCCTGTGGTTTACTTCTGCTTTTGAAAGGACAGAAATTTTTTTTATTAATTTTCGTATTTCATCTGAACTTCTATATAAATCACAGATGCCAAGCTTAGCAAAATTTTACATTTGAATTAAGTTTTTGTTGTTTAAATGTAAATTACTTATTGTCTGATACATAAATAATTGTTGATATTGATAAGAATAAATCATTGTTTTCGTAAAAAGTTCAATACTAATGTAAAGTATTGCAGAAATATATACTAGTTTGTTAATAATAAATGCCTAAAAGACAATCTAATAGAAAACTATACTGTTCCATTAAATTGTTTCTTCACAAAAAAAGCTTCGTAATAATAAATATACTTTTCTAAAAAACTTTCTAAATGAATGTGTTTATGTGTTTGGTTTATATCTCAATAAGTTTACTTGTTGTAATTAATTACATTCTACGGTTATAAGGTTAACTTCTGTTTTAAATCAATATTTCAACTTTTTACAATTAACTTTGGTATTAATAAAAAATAGTATCGGTAGCAACATATAGTTAATCTTTATTTATATAAAACCAGTCATTTTTAAAAACAGAATTTAAATTATTATAATTTGAAATAGCCGTTATCTGTTTTTTTATAACTGTCTTATTCGACAATGTTTTTTTTCTATCTTTATCACCAGAGTATCAGGTTTAAGTTCAATATTACATTTCGCAATTAAAGGATGATACGAACATATTGTAAATTTGATTATTTTTTTTTAGAGTGCAAGCTGTGAAATTCGTGTTAAAATATTAAAATAAATGATTATTTTTGTAAAATGGAAAAGTCATACAAAAATTAATTGAAAATAATCTTTTGTCCAGCTTCGAGTTATATTACATTGTCAATTTTCTATTCGACAAAATTGTTTTTGTTATTATTAGTATTATTCTTTTACGTGCAAAGTTTAAACTAGTTCTAAAGCAATGGTTTACAACCTTTACTTATAATAAACCTTTTCAAAAGGAGCTAGAAAGAGAGGTAGATGATATTTAGTGCATTGGAAAGTCGCTCATTAAACATTATTAACATCGAAATTTTGGAGATTGTTTTGACAATTGATTAAATTTAATGGTGCTATTTTAATTATTAATTATCATAATTTTGAATTACAACCTAAAAAGAGAAAGTAATCTTTTTTTTATTTACAGTCACGGTACAAGATGCGCGGGCGAGGTAGCCGCTGCCCGCGACAACGGTGTATGTGGAGTAGGCGTCGCTTACGACTCGAAGGTGGCGGGCATCAGGATGCTCGACCAGCCTTACATGACCGATCTCATTGAGGCGAACAGCATGGGGCACGAGCCACACCTGATCGATATTTACAGTGCCTCGTGGGGGCCGACCGACGACGGAAAGACCGTCGACGGCCCGAGGAACGCGACGATGCGGGCCATCGTTCGAGGAGTCAACGAGGTAATTGCTTAGTTTTTCCATCTTAAATTTAAGTAATTTAGTTTTTTATCGAAACATAATAAACGACTAATTAAAAAAAGTTTTTACGAACTGTTTTTTACGTTTACATTTGTATCAGTTTCTATGAATTTTACTTTGTCCTGTATATTCATCGAGTCATAAAATTATCTTCTATGAATGATTAATATAAATATATTAATATATTATATAAATATATTAATTGATGTAAATTTTGCTTTATGTACAATTAGAAATTTAAATATTCCTGTTAATTTATAGAAAGGGTAGCTAACTGTCTTAATGTTGACAAATTCCTCGCATAGCAATAGACAATAGCGCTAGTGAAGGAGACCGCTCTCAACTACGCAGCGCTCTCTTTCCCTTTCGGTACGCTCTACTGTACAGACGCACTCATCTCGCGCCTCGTCTCTGTCCTTGTATATATAAGCCCAAGTGTTTAAATAAATAATTGTATAATGTGCAAATAAACTTTTTATTACTCGTGCTCCGCTTTAATTCCATAATTAATATATTTATATAATATAAATATAAATATATTAATCATTCATGAAATTATTTTTAAATTATATTAAATTTAAATTTTAACAACTAAGCATACTTTTTATAATATCAGTATGTATTCTCAATTATTTCATGATGTATTTAAAATAAATAGAATAACATGGGAAACAAGTGAGAATTTAAAATTTTCTAAAGAAACTACTACGATACAATTATCTTTGTGAAAATAAGAGTTAATATTTTTTATTTTTCAAAACCTTTTCTTAAAACTTCTCTTATTACTTAAACATTTTCCCATTCTCTGATATAATGAAAACATTGATTGACTATTGCAAAGTGTAAAGTTTTCAAAGTAGTTACACATTTTTAACATGCTGCAAGCTAAAATTAGACCATTTTAATTGGAAAAACATACTTACATAATAATGTTACATTATTTTTAATTTATCGCCTTCTCGCAAAAGAATTATTGAATCGGTTGAAAAGAAAATTAACCTAGAATTAGTTTTTTCAAATCTACATCTTATATCTGTGAAACTAATAGTTGCGGTCTTGGAAAATATTTCAAAATATGTTAAGTATTTGCTCATTGTAATAAAAAAAAAACTATTGCCTAAAAAATTATTTTCCTTTTTCAGTAGAGTAAAAGTTAAGAAATTGTCAGCTTTTTTTTATCAAACAATATTTTTTTTTCTTAATAAAACTTCAGGGAAGTTCAAGTGAAAATAATAAATCTTAAATATTATGTCATTATTTTAAAATCACTGTTTTTGCTAATCTAATCGAGAGGCAAACTTATATTTTCATAAATATTAATACAATTTATAGTAACAATTGCTTTTATACTGTTACGTTTACTGTGTAAGTAACAGTTTTTACTGAAACTGCAGTCATTTACATGAGAAATAAGTTTGTCCCACATATACCGTAACAAAATTGTAATTTTTACTACATTTTTGTTGTGATGATACATACGAAATTGCAACGCTTTTGTAAGAAATTTTCATAATCAATTTTTTTATTCTTTACACGTGGAAGTAGCATGATAATATATCAAATTATTCTTATCCGGGTAAGCTTGATAATTATGATTCTTAAGACCGTGAATTTGCATAAAATAAAACTTCTTCCAAGTTTCGTAGATAGCAAATTTCGCTTTCATCTGTTTAAATGGGTTAAATTTGATTAAATATATAATAGTAATAATCGAATTCTGCATTATTTTGTATTGCATAAAAAATTGGGGACCTCTTGTTTGAGGAAATCAGTAGCTTAAAAACCTTAGATTTTTAACAAAAAAGTTCTATAATCTCTTGGATTTGAAACAATTTTCTTGGAAAGTTAATGGAAATATATGCAGGTGAGATTCATAACTATTATTTATGAATAAATTTTTCTTTCCTATTTAATATTCTTTCGTAATTTTTTGAGATTCAAATATATATACTAAGATAAATGATTCGGACTATTGCAAATGAAAAAGTACAGACACTTTACAGCGCAACTTTCAGACTCTTTATTCCACGAGACGCGCGACACATTTTTCAAAGTATACGAAGCATTGGAAAAGAAGTTCGTATTAACAATGAGCAAGTGTGTGGTTGGCGGTATATTGAGAATCCGGAAAAGTCGTGAGAGGCGAGCGCGACGATATTGCTCAAAAGTCAAGTCGGCTCGTGTGACCTGCAAGCGTCGTTGCTACGCGTAGACGTGCGAATTTTACCACGCAGTCTACTTAATCGAGTTTGAAAAACTTCTCACCCTCACTACGTGACGCACGAGAATTACCGCCTAAGATGTATACGTGACCAGAATACCACTTCTGTTGCTTGATAATTTCGTACTAAGAATTGTGGGATCTTGTTCGAATGTGAAAGAGACGGATAAATTAAACTTTGACGACGATTAGAGAGACATCCCAAAATAAATGCTATGGGAATATGTATATTCTCATTTAATTTTATTGCAAAACTAAATAGAATTTTATTTGAGAAGTTATATGTATATATGATCTTATAAAAATGTAGCAAAGGTGGAAGATATTTTAAAGTTTAGGTTTAGGTACTTATTGTGAGTTAATTGAGTTATGATTATACTGTATTGGTTGAAAAAAGAATCTTAAAAAATTAACAGAACAATTCAGAAACTATTTTTTAGTGTTGTTATACAGTCAGTGAAGAACACGATGATACTTTCAGATCAAAAATTCAAGTTTTTACGTAAACTTTTTGGTTCTGAGATCAATAGTAAATTTAATATATTGATTAACAATAATTTATAGTAATATTAAGTTTTTCCAAATTTTTTGAAGAAACATTTCTGTTGAAGCTCTCTTAATAGGAGAAATATCGAGATTAAATGTTTATAAATAATTTTGACTCGATCGTTTCATTTTAGAAACATTCACTTCTGTATAAGTAGTTCAAATCTCATTACAAAATTCACTTTTCCCCAGCGACATT
Source organism: Torymus tubicola (assembly GCA_035583055.1). NCBI lineage: Eukaryota > Metazoa > Arthropoda > Insecta > Hymenoptera > Torymidae > Torymus > Torymus tubicola. The sequence continues at coordinate 8,734 of JAWWEQ010045048.1, read as the reverse complement.
ACTTTCAGACGTCCTTTCTAAAATCGTCTCTTTGACAATTTGTTCTTGCAGGGGCGCAATGGCCTGGGTAACATATACGTTTGGGCCTCTGGTGACGGCGGCGAGGACGACGATTGCAATTGCGACGGCTATGCCGCGAGCATGTGGACCGTCAGTATTAATAGCGCGATCAACGACGGCCAGAACGCCCATTACGATGAGAGCTGCTCGAGCACTCTAGCATCAACTTTCAGTAATGGGGCGAAGGATCCGAACACCGGAGTGGTGAGTCAGCGAAATTGGATATTATTGTCCTTTCCAGAGACCTTTTTTCACCCCTTTCTTTGACACAGCGATCGTCCAATGTGTGTCTTGCTCTTGAACCCTTCGAGTGTAATGACTTTGCTTACGCAGTTTGATCTATACACATAGAGGATAATGAGAGCATACACAGACTCACACATGCATTTAAGTTTTGTTAACTTAATAAAAAATGCGATCTGTTAAATACAAGTGATAAGATATTTAATGCTTTGCACAAATTCTATTCTATACATTGCGGTCATAACACAATCTAATTTCATTTATATTGCATTTTTAATTCGAGAATACCTTATTATCCATTGATGTAAATTTAAGAACATTTTATTCTATTAAAAAGTATAATTTTACATTCTGTTTTATAAGGGACACATCGGAATCAATGTTGGGGCTTACCTGCTCTTGAATACAAAAAATGTTTTACTTTTTCCCATATTTGACAAGTTTAAGGCTCTTGCCCAGTCTTCTTTAACTTTCAAGAAACTAGTACATGGCCGGTAAAACTTTGTTATGAAAGAAGTTTATGAGTTAGCAGGAATTTCTCGAGGGTCTGTTACAAAGGGATACTAATTAGTTTTATAATCAAAAAAATCCTTTTTTTATATTGTATTGTGTTTACCAGGCTAATTATATGAAACCGTAATTGTTTCGAGTAATAAGTAAATGAAGTTGGATTTTAGCTGAACTATCGATCGCTACATAAAAAGCAATTTCGAATAGCCTTATTCAAAACGGTAATAGTGCAGTGAAACTTTTTCGTCAAGTAGTGATCCTCTAGTTTTCCATGGCACTGTTAGAAATAGGTTAAAGGAATTCTGTTGCCCCACAGACTGGGCATCGGCGTACTAGACGCAAGAGAGAAACTATTCCATTACAAAAAGATATCATTGTGTACAACATCAGTTAAGACATGGGTAGAAGCTGTCCAAGAATATTTTTCACGTACCTATCCACAAAAATTGTTTAATTCATATACCACTTGATTAGTAAAATGTCTCATCTGTTCAGTATTAACAAGATAAATAAATAAATAAAACGATTTCCTATACAATTAAACATTTTGGCCAATTAGTTAGTATATGTAACAAATTATTTTCAAATGACACGTTAACATTTTACATATAATATAATCAGTGTCAGCAAAAATCTAATAAACAATACTTACAGAAACATATCGCATTGTGAATGAAAATAAGTTAGTACACTTTTATGAGAAACATAAGAAAAAGCTTGATTTTTTGAAAATTTTGTTTTTTTTTTATTTAGCAAAATTGGGCTTTTCTTAAAATATTTGAATTTGATTTTGTGGTAAAGAATAGTAGACCTTTTTTGCCATTTTTTAATAAATAAACAATAATATATAGAAAATGTTATAAACTTTTAATATAGAATACGATGGCTGACATGGCTCGCTTAAATTACGATTTCCCATTTTCTTTAAAATATATTAATAATTTAAAACCTCATTTTGAATTAAAATACAAATAACGGACACGGAATACAGAAATATTCTTGATTTTGAACTATTTTATTGTGAGGGAAATGTTGAAACAGTGCCAATCGTAAATTGAAATGTTCAGCGGTTCGTACGTCATGGGATTCTGAACTTGACAGCGAAGCGAAGTCATTCAATTTTCTACCTAGCGCTAGTCAATTACTTAGAAGTCCTTGGAGCTATGTGATGTTGTGAACACTTGATGCACTTCAAAGTGTTAGGAAACAAAGTAAATTAGAGCTCTTTAAGAGCCTTGGCATCTAATTTTATTATCACGAAGAATGCCTATTAGATGTCTTCTGAATTCGAATTGGAATAAAAAAGCTTTGCTACAAAATTCCGTAAAAGAATATTCAGTAGATACCTATGACTCTAAGGCAAGTAAGAGAGTGGCGTAGATCTGTAAAATACCGGCAATGCTTTCTTACTCATTTTTTATGAAACGTGACATAAATACTTGAACATGTTTGATTCCCAGATGATATCGAAGTCACTGTAGCAAAACTCTTTTAGTTATCTATCCTAGGTATAGAGATCTAGCTAAATGCAAGGTATGGGAATATGAGTAGGAAATTTACTAGTAGTAACTTCCTAACATTTTCTTTTCAGTTCAAACTTATCCAAGTATACGAACGTATTATTTTTTTGATAGTTTTTAGTTTATTATTTTGCAATATGATAGAGTAACTAAAATTAATTAGATATTACAGAAAACTTCGTTCATTTTTTGTTATCTATTTTTATGCGATATTTTGACTCATTACAGTAGAGTGGTAGAATTACCTCAAACTATCTTAATCTGTACTATCATTAATATTTATCTTAAACATGTCAAGTAAGTTTTTAATGATTTTCATTAACCTCTTTCCATATTTGACCACATATATGTAGACAAAATTATTTGTATTATGACGATATTTTATACAATAACTAAAAAATGTCTTATGCATTAGATTCATTAGGTGAAATACTACAATGATCAGTCAGTTTTATTTAAAAAGAATGCATAATTTATTTATTGATTCATAAAGAAAATCAAAATTAGCAATTGTATTAAAATAAATTGTACAAGAAAAAGTTAACCATAATTTAACACCGTATCATTCTATCGTTATTTTTATAAGCCAACATACTTAATTGCTTTTCTGTTAATTTTGATGCCACTCTATTTACGTACATTATTGGCTTAAACTTAAGATTGCATGACCCGTAAGACGCTGTCAAAAGTTAGTTTTTGATATCAAAACTACAATATATAATTATAATTTGTCAATAAATACATTTTAAAGCCAAATTAGGATTTCTCAATTATTTGTTTTTGTTGTCTTTGGTGACAGGGGATTAATAGGTCATAAATTTAAATAAAGTCTTAGTGATAGAATCAAAAACTTTCAACCTTTAAAATTTCACTATGACGTCAATGCATATACAAAATAGCAAATCTAACATTACTGTTTTCTGTGTCAATACAATAGTAATTTCATAGACAAAATTGAATAATGAGTGTGTTCATATTTACAACTTTTATAATTTTTGTATCATCATTAAATACATACAAATAGACATGCTAATTTATTATGGGAATAAAAAACGATTTTTTTCAAACAAGATTTTAAACTACAATTCATAACTTTCTACCTCACAACAATAGCAGTGATATACAATATAATAGACGAAACCTTGAAATACATGGACAATTCCATAATAACAACTTGATTAAAAGAAAATTTATATCGAGTTTTTAACGATTTCTATATAAATAAATCATCGAAAACGAATGATAGTCTCGTCTGATCATACCCAGGTCTGTGCTACTTGTAGCTTCTACGACACAAACATCCAAAATAACAAAAATTCATTCCATTTTCTCGCATACCCGTTTGAGTCTCCGTATCCAATTCTACCTCATTTTCCTTATACGACATACAAGAGACATTTCACCCCGTGAATCGAGTTTTCTGCCGGCGCGATCGCTATAGGGATTGATCTATAGGCGTGGGTGTGTCGTCTCATCGCGTTTGTCGACTCTACGCTTCCGCGACTCGAGCTCTGAAGGGTTTCGCGCATAAGTGCTTGTTGGGCTCGCCGATGCGAACGGAAGCGCGCGTCACTCCCTATGATAAGGGTTTCCATGTTCTGTCGGTATATATACGTATGCATGTGCGTGCGAATGTTTGGAAATAGAACTCTCGACGATAGAGAGAGAGAGAGAAACACACGCGCGTGATGCGACAATTTGATTATGGTTTTTTGCTCTGTACCAGAGAAGGAGGGGAAAGACGAGTGGGAGGTAGGTTCGATCCGGGGGCTAGCTGAATGGACAGAGGAACACACGACGCAATCACTAGGGACGGCTAGGGTAAATTCGTTTATAGAAGATAAGATTCGAAGAGGTGGGCAATGTTCTGGAGACTACGAGGTTTTTGGTTAGGGTATGTAATGTTAGGTAATATTTTTTGTGGTCAACAAATAGTGCAAATATGTACGTGGCTTTTATTCATAAAACACAATTTTCCGGACGATAGATTGTATCTAACAAATTTGAAGATATACTGTAATTAAAGATTTTATTATTATGTAGCTTATAATATAGAAATTTGTAATTTTTCAATGGTAAAAAAAGTTGTAGACATTAACATGTTTATCCATAGGTCACATTCAACGTATAACATTACCACAGGTAATCAATACATTATTTGATATATGATATGAGTCTGTTTCTCACATACAACAAAGTATTGTATTTTCTATTACAAATTTACTCTCCTGTTGCCTATTCGTCAATAATAATTTGTAACTTGTAAGCTTAGAAACGTTGATGAGGATCTTTGAAAAACAGCGTTTAAAACTTGATTATTATTTGCAAGAAACTTTCTCAAGTTTTTTTATCAAGCTAGAGCAAGTAGAGCGCAATCATTTTCTATTTTTGCTGTTCAAACAGTTTGATACGCCTTAGAATAAACTTTTACGTTTTCTCATTTCAACTTTTATTGTTCAGGAATGTAAGAGCAGAACTCGTGTTGTTGTGTTATATAATTTAACGCGTTTTAATGTAAAATACACGAAATATATAAATATCGACATACCTAATTTTCTGTACATTTAGGTCTTCGAATTAAATATGCTTGTTGCTTAATATTCCACACAATATAATGACGGTATTATTAATTCATGCGTAAATATTTTACATAATTTACACATCAGTTAGTACAACGTGTAATTTGTCTCTTACTCGTTCTTTGAATATAACAGCGAGCAATTTGCAATAAACTGGGAAAATGACCTTTATCGACCTTTGTATTCGTCATTGACGCATAAGACTCGTTTTACAAAAGCGTACTCCTTCGCTCTTGTATTGTATACGCTCATGCATTCACGGTGACAATTTGTTCCATGTATAAACTGTATTAGTACCTGTAGCGATAAAAGAAGACGCCTCCACGGGCATCTGGTGGGGACGAATAGCGGTGCGCTTAAAGGTCCCTTAACGACGTCCAGAAAGAGAGTGAGGAAGAAAGCTTTACGAGTAAGTGCGTAAAAATCTTTGAGGCGATAGGGGGCCCCAGGTATACTTATATAGAAAGAGGAATACGTAAGAGGGTATAGCTGAGAAAAAGGCCGAGTGTACTTTGCGCAAAGAGCCAATTAAACGACCGCCGACCTTTAATATTGATGTACGCTGCAGAAAAAGTCGGCGACTATTTTATAGTTTACGCGTTTGTGTTATTCTTCTTTTTTCGCTCTGCGCGTGCTTTTATGTCCCGTCGTAGTCTCTTTATGGCGGATTGAAACCGTTTGGCTTCCCGTTTGCTTGATTGGAATCCTCGTGGATATGTGCGTCACTTCCTCTCACTTGAGCGTCTTTCATTTCGCCTTATTTCTTTTATCTTTATTTAGGATTTATCTTTTTTTGGAGATTTTATTGACAGTTTTAATCTAACATGCTTTAACGATTTTGTCAGAAAAACTGGGTTTTACTATTGTTTTTCGAAATTTTTCAATTTACACATAAATTGTTTGTAAATTCTGTAAAAGAACTAAAGGTTCAAGTAATCTTAAAAAGTAAGAAAACATTTCATGTTTGCCGAGTATATATAGATAAGATCAATATACCTATTAAAGGTTCTGTTTACACAAGCAGCAAATGTGCAATTAATCTTAATATATCTCAGAATTTAATTTGAAACTTTGTCAATATTGACTGAGGTCTCTGAGAAAGGAATTCATAGAAGATCTCGATAATATCATTGACCGTTTTTTATTTTTCAGGCGACTACTGATCTTTACGGAGAATGCACGACAACGCATAGTGGAACATCAGCAGCGGCACCGGAAGCTGCAGGAGTGTTTGCTCTCGCTTTAGAGGCCAAGTGAGTTTAAAGCCTCTTCTACTTCTTATTTCCTTTTTTATTTAGTAACATATCCTTCGAGAACAGTCGTTTAATTTGATTTTAATTGGTTTGTACTTTGTCACATATGAACATTATATTTTTATGAATTATAAAACCATATAGTAATCATTCGAACACACGATTTTAGTTCTTAAATGAAATAGAAAGCTCATCCCTTCAAGTAATAATTGCACGTTAAAAATGTAATATTAGGAAGCTAACGTTCTTTTTCATACCAAAGATAAACTTTTATTAATCCGTGCAGCTCTATATTTTCCGCGGTAGATTCCTCATCGTTATTGAAGATGCGCTCACGCTCATCGTAAAAGCACGTACTCGCTTACTCGCCAAATTAGATTCCGTAAAGTGCAGAGGATAATCCGCGCTATTAAAAACATTATCTTTAATAGCAAGCACGATAAAAGCCATTGAGCGCAGTCCGCCTATAGGCTATTCTGAAAAAGAACGGGACTATCTTTGTTTACACAAACGAACACAATCTTTTCAGTCCCCAGTTGACTTGGCGAGACATTCAGCATTTGACGGTGCTGACGTCTAAGCGAAATTCCCTCTTCGATGCCAAAGGTCGCTTTCACTGGACCATGAACGGCGTCGGGTTGGAATTTAACCATCTGTTTGGATACGGCGTACTGGACGCTGGTGCTATGGTCGCCCTCGCCAAAAGCTGGAAGACTGTGCCACCTCGGTATCACTGCGAAGCTGGAACTATTCAGACTGTGACGTAAGTAGATGGCGTTATTCTTATTCATTTTACTGTGAACAAAACGCGTAAGCCAGATTTGAAACCTACTTTCTATATTTTAAATAGTACAATAGCAAAAAATATTAGGATTGTGTGATATATGTGCTCCATTACAATTATTAATATCATAATGTATATCTAGTAGCTAATAAAATTTTGTTAATTTTTATAGGTAGTTTTTTCACATAAAATTAATATTTTTCATTTGATCGTCATATTTGAAAAAAAATTGTATCATTATAAAAACATAGTTATAAACAAAAAGAAATTTAGAAATTTTTAGTACAGTGAAATCAATTCAAATTCACATGGTTTTGATTATAAACTATTACTATGTCGATAACTTAGCAGCGGCGTTGAATTAGTTAGTCTATATTAAACGTTGATTTTTAATAATATATAAATATTTAATTTATCTAAAATATTTTAGATAGTAAATCATCATTCTTTATTTTAATGGCTATTACGTTAATTTTAATGGCTATTACGTTAATTTTATGATAATGGTATAGAATAAAAAATACTCAAAAGACGTTAAAAATATATTTTCGGTTTTAATGTAACTTTACTTCACGCTCATCTGCTTACAGTCGTTACCCAAGTAACAACTCGAAAATCTTCAATCTCGTTAAATTGTAATTAAGTTTACCTTCTGAGTTTAGGTCAAGCCCTGCCTAATCTTGTTCATCTCCGCCTTTTTATCGATTTTTACACTACCACGTGGTCAATTACGTCTACATGCGCAGGATACATTGATTGGGTGCTGTAACAAGGCTTTATTTAAAATTTATAAAAATTTGAATGTTATCGCAAAAGGTGCATCATAAAATTCAAATTTAAATAGGGCCATTTACCCATTTTGAAATTTCATATTTAAATTGAACATAATATGCACTAAAATTGTTTAATATTCAATAAAGTTGTTTACTTTTTATTTTTACAAGTTGAGATAAATATTATATTTCTATTATTGTAATTAAGTGTGAATTGGACCTGATCTATATTAAACGAAAGTTGTATCTTATGTTTACTTGATTAACCATTTGACTTGTGCACGAAGGTCTTGTACAACATCATCATAAAGTAAGACCACATGTGACTTTGCTCGCTCAAACAGCACTTCCGGATCCTTTTAGATGACTTTATTAAATTCCTGAATAAATTGTGTATGGATAAAAATAATTTTTTATAGAATAAAATATCGTTTAATTATTTTTTCCATGAATTATGAAAATCCTTTACAATAAATATTGAAAAAATATTGTTATTTTTAAAATTTTAATCTGGACGAAATTCATCTTATGTTTTTGCCCATTGAAAACTTTATTTTTTAGAGAAATTATGTATATATATATATATATATTTACCCTTCAAACATTTTTCATATTAAAATTAAAGCGAAATATGAGTGAGAAAAATGTGTCTTGTTTGCAGGGAAATACCAAGTCATCGGTCAATTCAGTTGAAGATTAAGACGGATGCTTGCGCTGGAACGGATTACGCTGTAAATTATCTTGAGCACGTTCAGGCTGTTATTTCAGTAAATGCTACCCGAAGAGGAGACTTGGAACTTTTCTTAACATCGCCATTGGGAACGAGGTAAATATATTTATATAATTCTCACTAACACAATATTTTAATTAAATATAATTATTATTTTTCTGTTTGTATAAATTTATGCATGGTATCCCTGGTAGACATTTGACTTTTAAAAATGGGGCACAATCTCAGTAAATAGCCAAGAGAAATGACTAATTATTGGCTCCCGGTGAAACGCTTTTTCTC
>JAWWEQ010045027.1:0-16980 GCA_035583055.1 Torymus tubicola | reverse complement strand
GGGTTATCCTCCCACATTTGTTAAACAATATATATTAACTAATTCTATAATATGGAGAGGAGTTCTAATTCTCATATTTTTATTAAAGTTAACAGCAAAAAACAGCTTTGTTTCAATACGTTTTATAATTTAAGGAGTAAATGGAGTGTATTTAATTAGTGAAAGAAAGTATTTTTGTAAGTTTGAATTTTTACTAAGGATAGTTAACTGTAGTGGAATGTTAAATGTAGTGAAGAAGTTTACTGTCAAAAGTTCAACAAGGAAAAATGTCGAGAGGTAAAACGGATAGATGAAGTAGAATGTTAAAGCGAAATAAGTAAATTGACACATTAAGCTACTATCGAAAGATTTGGTACTATTGATAGAATGCTACAACGTTAGTAGAGAAATAGTAATTTTTTAAAGGTTAAGACAGTTATATTTATAAAAGTATTATACTATTTCGTTACTATTGAAACCAGTAACAGATTATGTTATTGACAACTAACATTAATATTCGTTTTTGCAAATTTGGAAACAGTGATGTGCATAGTATCTTACATAGTAAACAATAAGTTTTGTTGAGACGTAGCGTATATGTATGGTAATAGACAAATTATTTAAAAGAGTGGCATTCGTGGTTAGAAAATCATGTTTTAGTTATTTTCTACCACAGCTCAAGGAGTGTTTCGTAAAGAGGGTGAGATTTCCAAAATTATTTCGTAAAAGTAAACATGAACGAAATGAAAATCTGATTGAAAGTTTCGTACAATATAATAATGACTATATTTTTGTAATGCGGTTGCTACATATGACACAGGGCACCTATGTAAAGCCGCTTTTCGGCAAGGTCAAATCAGGGTAAAGCAGCCGTCGAATAATGCGTTATTACACAAGAAGCGTGCGTACATAGAGACACACACGCGCGCGGGATAATCGAAACAGGCCGCGATGAGCGGCTGCGGGCTCGAGCGAGTTGCAATGTCCGCTATAATTTCGCGGGGGCGGCACTCCGTCATAGACTCGCGGCGCGGCGGCCGCACGCCTGCGCGTACAAATGGGCTTTGTGCGCAGCAAAACAAGGCGCTCCGCTGGAAATATGTCGGGAGGCAGAGGAACAACGGGCGCGCGTACAGCCCCGGCCACATCCCGCCGGAATAGATTCATTATGCTCCTGACCGATGCAGTGCGGCCCCGTGTCGATCCCGCTCAAAACAACTACGCGCCGGCTATTACTCGCTCCCGAGCTCTGTCCTGCTCCCCGCGCTCCATACACGATGCTCCGCCTGTTGTATATTATACACATGTATTTACCTATACTCTCCTCCATTCGGCCTGTCTTTTTGAGCTCCCATTGGTTGCGACCGAGGCCTGCGGGCCCGAAAGTAAGACAAGCTGCAGACGGCCTGCGACCCTATGCCCGAGATAATCGCGGCTTATCTCGCAGAAGGTGAGCATCCGATTATTACGTAAGCGCGCTTCTCACGCAGCGAGGAGCTGGGAGAACTCTTCTTATCTCGCGGCGGAGCGTGCGGTACACCGTCTTTCTCTTTCTTGCTCCTGCTTCTACTGCAGGTTCACGTCTACGCCTCGCTGTTCCCGCTGCTATGCGACCGCGGCCACCTGGGAGATTCGCGATTTATGCGTCTAGCCAGCTGGACTCTTGTCTTCGCCGTACACGATACGAACGCCCGCGCAGCTGATGGACCTCTGTTTACGGGATCTTCAAAGATTTCTGTATGAAAACAATGTATCTTTTATTTTGTCCTTCAGCTGACGAAAATTTCTCGTTCTAAAAGTATATGTTTTAGTTGTTATTTGTAAGATTTCATAACTTGCAAACGGAATAAGGTTGCGACGCTAGTTTGGGCGCATGGCCAGGCCACTTATCGGTTTGCTGACTCATCAACGCCTGAATCCCTAAATCGCGAGAGATCACAATAGCAATATAATAGAATATATGATAATATTTAACTCGTATAATAATAAAAAAAAAATAACTCATTCAAAATTGATTATGGCACATAAAATTTTAGTAAATGAAATATAATTGTTTTTTAATAAACATTTGTTCATTATGTATGCATGTGAGATATATATTACGTGAAATCGAAAGTTTACAAAAGAAGAGACAAAAAGAAGAAACTGATATATCGGATACATGCGATGTTCACAAGGAAGAGTAGAAAAAGAGAATGAGAGAGAATGCGAAGCCTGTATTACACGCTGTGCACACATACACCTTGTCGAATCCGCCCGGAGTTTTACTTTCGATTTCGTGTGTACGCCGCGGTGACTTCGTGATGGACTTTTGCCCACGTAGGCAGAATGCGTGTCTTATGTAAAACTCTTGTTACGCTGGTTGGTGAACGTTCAGACGATTCGCTCGTTTAAACGTGCAAGTACGTAAGTTTATGAAATTTTTCACATCATAGCGTCAAAAATTATAATTTTATATTTATATACAAATAAACTTATTAATTTTTAACGGTATTGGTAGCAGACGGAAGCAGTCACACTCTTGCTCGAGATTTAACGCACAAGCAACATCGTAGTCTTTGGGTTGCGGGGTGAGACAACGCCCACACCATGCAAGTATCAGTACTATACAGAGAAATTTTAAGAGAGATGACACTCAGCTGCAGGTATGACTCATCAGGGTCTTCATCAACCGTTCAACCTCTGATCTAGCGATGAAGAAGATTTCGAATGGAGCAACACACAATTATCACACTTATTGACGAAAGGATAAATCATTTTCATTATTATGCTCAGACAGAAGTAAAATGTTTGCTCGACTGCGTCTGCGATCGCTAACTAGGATTTTATTTTAATAAAAGTTTTATTTTGAAAAAACTCTTAAAAAAGACTCTTCTTGAAAAAATAACCATTCAGATTTGAAAAAATCTTAAATATCATTTTAAAAATAAAAAATAAAACTAGAGAAAATAAGCTTTCATTCACATTTTTAAGATTCAAAAAATGTTGATTTCTTCCAAAGTTAAAAAAGTTTTAAATTGAGTATCGAAAAACACTGTTTAATCCCTTAAAATTGAGGCTTGTAAATTTTAGTGTATTTTCGATACTCAATTTTAAACTTTTATAACTTTGGAAAGAATCGACATTTTTTAATTCCTGAAAACGTGATGAAAAACTCCTTTTTTTAGTTTTATTTTTTATGTGATGTTTTACATTTTTGAAATCTAAATGGTTACCATTCTAAGTAGCGGTTTTTTCAAGACTTTTTTAAAAATAAATCTAAAAATATCCATAGCTTCAGTTTTTTTTAATCGTTAGGGTCTAATAATGCAGCTTTCTTCATAAGTATTTCTACATCGAAGAACTTATCTCAATGTTTCAGCCGAATCCGTGATCCGGAGCTCTGATCCTTTCCTAGTAAGTTTGTAATATAAGACATCGTTAATATTTTGATATTTTAAAACTTTTTCATTTTTATTATGTGTATAAAATCGTTAATAATATAAAAATTTTGTACACAATTTCTATATAATTTTCTAATAAAACGGTTTGTGAAATAAATACATCATAGAGCAATATGGATTTATGACTTAATCAGCATTGAGAATCTTTCAAATAAAATGCCTAACAATCTAATAATGTTATATTTAAAAAGCATTAAAATTAAACGGTGGTTGAACGTAAGCAGCAGAAAGGAAATAAAAGTCAGTTGGCGTATTGATATATCAGGCACAGGGCCGACTAGAGCGTTCCCCTTGAAAAGTAACCGCCTGTTTACCTCTCTCACGAACTTCTTATACATACATATTTCTTCATACTGTTCCCCTTTAGCGGCGTGTTATGCACCTGTCTACGTATTCCACGTGCGCGAGGGATGACGCGAAAAGACGAGCAGTTGAAAGAGAGGGAGGGAACACACACATACACAACACAGGAGCGTAAGGGAGATTTATTCGAACGTATATCGAGCACGTCGCTGGCGCCAGCCGCCGCCGCCGCCGCGTAGTTTAGGGCTTTTATGTAGTCGAGCCAGCATATCACTTTCGTTTTCACGCTCCCTCCCCACTGGGAGAGCGAGAGAGACGAAGACTCTATAGCTATCTCTCTCTTTCGCGCCGCGCGCTCTACATCCCTTTTCCCCTTTTTTAACGGCGTGCACACACGATCAGCGCAATAAGATTCGTTTTCGCTCGTTCCCTTTTTTATCGTTCCCGATTGGCTGCTGTTGTATAGCGTGCCATCCTATCGGCACTTGTTGCTGGATTTAGAAAATATATACGGCTTTTTATTACTCTCTCGTCTCACTGTTCCAAGGTCACTTGGCTACTGCTTCATCAGACGTGATTTCAGCGAGGAAATAGCGGGTGGCAGCTGCTCTTTCGTCTCAAGCTTTATCCATATTTTTCTTTCATAATAAAGCAGTCTTCCAAGCGATTGATGTTGCTTGTAACAATTATTATTTTTAAACTAGAAATAGAAGAAGGCCTAATGAAGTAATAATCTAAGATTCATTCATGTTGAATAATTAAATAATAAACTACTATTTTGAGTTACGATTTATTTTAAACATCTTTCATAGATATATATATATATATATATATATATATATATATATATATACTTGTATATTTATAGAGATTACTATGATGTTTTCATTAGAAATTAATTATTTGAATGATGAAGATGTAGTAAATAACTGAAATTAAATTATGTATAGTTTAGCTTTATTGAATAATAGAATACAACATTTAAAATGAAAAAAATAATCATTATTTGATACAATTAGGTAGTGGAAGATCAAGTTGATGATATTATTAGTATTAAACTGATCTGATAACATTACAACGTTTGAACGCAATTGTGATACATGAATGTCAAACGTAACAAAATATAATCTAACGCACTTGATCTTACGTTTATTTCATATTTTATAATAAGCCTTTCAATTCTCTCGCTCCAAATTCGCTGTGCCATACTCTAGTATGTCTCAATTACCGAGTATTAATTGGCGAATCTTAAATTTAATGACCTTTTTAAGAAAAGTAATTATGTACACTTATGTGCGAGATAGGACGTTAAATAAATACTCCATTATATAACCTCGTTATTAGATTTAGTATATCATAACCGATTTAGGCGCATTATGGCGCATTATCCATATAGACTATTTCTATATCAACAAATTACTAGTTAAACTTTTCAGTATTTTAATAATTAAAATTAATAATTTAAATAAAAAATTATCGTGTATATTAATCAGTTTTAAGCATAATTGGTAATTATGTTTTTGAAATACATTTTTATTAATTACTCATTTTTATGTAGTAAATGTACAGAATAAACAAAATTATTATTTTCACATGATCTTAAAAGTACAATTAGTCTCTAAAAAAGCAAACTTGTTTAATTAACTCAGTAATAATTATTAGAATATTACTTTGTGTATTCTTTGTGAAGCAATAATTTTTAAACATTTAAACGGGAATTATATGAGATCAATGTAAATAAAGGCCAAAGGAATATTGAATATCAATTGTGCCATATAGTCATAAGCATAAATGTTTTCGTTTTAACACCCAGTCATCACTTCCAGAGATGTATATTTATTGGAACGTGAGCTTTAAAATTATTCCAGTATTTCACCACTCAATAATCGTAAGTAGATTTATTTTTACAAATATATAATAAAGGGAACAGTTTTCGTTTAGATGTTTTCTATATTTTACTGACTTTTTTGAGAAGTTTTTTATCTGTAACCTTAATATATTTTAGCATAAATTTTGTAATTTTTTAAAAATACTAGTTTTTAAAAAAAAATGAGTGAAATTATATTTTGATATAGTTCTTAATAATCATAATCTCAAACTAATTTCAAAATATTTGATGGTTCAATATGGTTCATTTTTCATTAAGCTAAAAATTTTAAGTATTAATCTGATATAACCTATAAAAATATAAAGGAGGAGTGTCCTGGATAAAAAGCTATTTTATGTTCATCTGTAAAAAAAATATTTTAATATATAAGAAGATTTTATTGGATAAATTGATCGTTTTTTACAATTAGAGAAGGTTTGGTGTGTGAACTTGATTTAATTTAACTTGAACTTTTATTACATAAAAACTATTAACAATAGTTTAGTTTTGGTAAAAACTTTCACATAAAAATTGATAGGACCACAAATATCAATCTAGAAATTATCTCTGACTTGAACTTAATCATAAATTTCGAAGTGATTTGGATATTAGCTATGTTTTGATGTCAAATAAAATTATTTAAAGATTTCACTATAACCAAAATTTTCTTGCATCTCCTGCACCCAAACCAAGACCACATATCAAACGGAGTTCGTTCGTCTTGAAACTGATCGCATTGTCGAATTAAACCGTAATATCAAAAATATGGTTACTTTTCTGATGACTAGACAGCCTTAATCAATACTCCTTCTTTCCATAAATTTTTAATATTTCTTCACTAAGTAGTTTAATGTGTTTCATATGAAACAATTATAAGATTATGATAGCTATAGAAATATTCAGTTACTACAGTTCGATTATGTAGTTTTAAGCTTGATTATTGTAAAGTATGCTTGCATAGTACATTTGAATACATTTTTGTCTTTTTATTACAAGTAGAGTTTGAACAGTCTTCTTATGTATATGTATTTTATGGTTATTAAACTCGCCGATTTATTTGGATAGGTAATGTCGATTGATCCGAGTTTAACATTGGTACAGCTGAAGCTTGACCAATGTGGGATAAGGGGTACTCTAAGCGGGGTTACTTATATAGCCTGGTTCGAGTCGTATAATGGATAAAGGCCGTAATTGTAATATCGCACAGGCCCTTACAACAGTATGGCCGTAACCTAGCCCAATTTATAGAAGAGATTCCATTCTAGTCTGATTTGGGTCGTATCATGGATACTACTTCAAAACTCTCCAATCTGTTATGATATATATCGCTGGAACAACCATCAACTGATTGTGAGATATCCTGGGTAGGGACCAAAGAGCCTACTTAGTTCAGATCGTGTAAGATGTAACTTGGTAAACTGATGATCGTCGCATTAAAGATTTCACCCCATCTGGGGATCAGAGGAAACACTCTTGATATAATTAGGATCGTATCAGGAAAGCTGATCTGGGCCTGTTCCAGTCCTAACAGAAACATCTTCACAGTCAGATTCAGACTGTATCAGCAATATTTCATCAATTCGGTCCGTACCAGAGTTATTCCTATAGGATCAAGCCGGATCACTCTAGCATATTAAAAGTATCAATAGCCAAAAATTATCATTGGTACCTCTGTAAACTGATCCGGACAATTTCTTTAAATAGCAAATTAGATTTGCGATTTTTATAGCTCTAATTGTATTAAAATTGATTATATTAAAAATGATAAACAAATTGGAGCTTAGGTTATTTGGCTTAGATGAAAAATAAAATTGGATTTGACCCAAGATCTCTGTCAAAAACAGAATAAATAGCACAGTTTACAGTTTTTAGGGTAATTAAGATGTAACGGACACACACACACATAATATTTGTTTAAAATTAATATAAAGTAAATTTTTAGAGAAAAAAGTTATGTGTGCAAAGCAACAAAACGATTGAAGAGTTGAATGCGCCAGTCAGAGACAAACGCATAGATAACGCGCTTTGCGAGTTTGCACCTGTAAATAGATCATGAGTTATGGCAATAGAGCAGTTGAGCAAGAAAGAGATGTATTGCAACCGGTATATTTCGAAAATATTTTATACGAAAAGAAAAAGAAAGGTTTCTGATCGCTTCCGGTAGAAGTTCGGCCAGAAACTGATGGAAGGCGAAGGAGGCAACTGTACAGGAGCAAGAATGGCGATACTTAATAAATAAAGCCAGTGAGGCTTGTAGTGTTTGGCAGAGTAAAAGTGTTTATCGGTATAGGCGGGGATTCGAGCTGACCGGAGACGCAGAGGCTGCGACACGTGCGGGCGGGCGAGCTACGTAGGTAGAGGTATATAGGAACGTCAGCCGGCCGAGACGTGCGTGCGGGCGCGAGGGAGAAAGAGAAAGTTGGTCGCGTAGTGCGCGCGCGGGCTGCGAATCGATCGGCCGTTTCTCTCCCCTCGTGTGTGTGCGTGTGCAGGTACATACGTACATAGGTGTGCGTTGTTTAACGAGGTGCGCGCGCGATGTCGTAGCCGCGGGAGGCGAGACGAGGTCATGGTCGAGGCTCGAGGACGCGCGCACACGCGGCCTGCCGCCGGCATTTGCGTATTATATACGTGTACACTACGACGAGTGTTCCTTCGAAATTCCGGAGACCCTCGAGACGGCTTTAAGTGCGCACCGCCGCTTCGAGGACTGCTTCGCCGACGTACACGTAAACACACACGTACGTCCCGCGCCAGCGTACGGTTCAATTTGCTCAGCTGAGCTTGCTTTGGTTCAACGACTCTTAGATATCGATTTTTATTGCCGGCTTCAGCTGCTGAAAATTCAGAGCGACTTCTTTCAAGCGCCGCTCACCATCAGTAGAAATGTTTTTATTTCTGTGCTTTTTCACCGTGGTACAAGAGAACATTTATCCACCAATATCGTGACCCACCGGTATCTTCGTTCTTTTCTTGAAAATCTCCGAAAAATTTATTTACCATATTCAATATAATAATAGGTATAAATACTCTAATAAAATATTTGCATAATTCAGCGCGTTTATTTTGGGATCCGCCAATCTTATAGTTTATATAGACTAGTCGTGCTTAGTTATTAGTGCACTAGTTATTTCTTAATCACAAATTAAATAAAGCAGTACTAGCTTTTTTGGTGAAAAATCAATTTGGAGAAATTTGATATAAAACACTAAAAAAAGCGTAACTTTATATTTACCGTTTTGATCACTAATCCTAAAGTCGTTTTACAAGTAATTTATAGATGTTATAATTACCGCCAATGGAACAGCAATTATAATTTTTTGGCCAACGTATTTGTTTGTGTATTTTAAACTTGCAAAATGCCTTGGAATTCAAAATTTCATTAAATGACTAACAATGTAACGGAACCGTGCAAAGTCAAAATCACTAAATAAACCAAAATTGAATATAGCTGTTACGGTACAAAAACTCCGATATATACGTTACTGTTATATACATGAGAATAAAAAGTGGGCAATGGATTGAAAAGCTGCAAATAACAAACAAAACGAAAACACACATTTATTTTTCTACTAAAATCAGTACTGGTAAAACTTCACCAGATACAATCGATATCAGGCAAGCTTCATTTTGTTTGAGTCACTTGAGTTTTGGCCGAATTGCAAATGACATGAACTCATTGAATTATTTAAAATATCCAGTAATATTTAAGATATATTCGTAGAAATCGATATGACACACAAATCAGAAGCATCTGCGCGTGACAAGCGAGTGGAGAAGAGAAAGAGATGAGCGTGTAGTCCGAGAGAGCAGTAATGACGGCCTGAACGAGAAGGACCTTTTCTTTGTGAAGCATCTCCTATGTTCGAATAGCACCCTAACCATCTTCAACTCGGACTTTGACCTAATTACTTCAGGGTTCTAACGGAAACCGGGACGAATTGATTAGTGAAACGAAGAACCCCATGGCGATTTGACATCGTGATTGTCTTAATTATACGACACCTCATTTAGCTTTGTACCTGCAGCTTAAACATGACATTTCGTTACAGGTATTAACAGACATATTTTATGCGATCATCTAAGCCATGACCTTCAAATAAAAATGAAGCTTCTACGTTGTAGAGAAGCAGAAAATGTAGAATAACCTTATAGCTAGTAATTAATACTACATTCGTCAAATCAACTTTATTCAGTTTAAAATAATAAAAACTAATTCTCATGTACTCCATATATATTACGTATACGTATTGTTAATAAAGTGTAGAGCAAGTTACTTAATAAAACCGAAAATATTCTTTAAGTTGTATAAAATAAAAAAGTTAACTGAATTATTTTTAAAATATGGAGATATATTAGGAGAAACTTTTACAGTATAATCATTCTCAGTACGCAAATACTTGGTACTCCACCTTCATCGATATAGCAATTTGAAATGAAAAAATGTTTTCAGTAGTCAAAAAATGAAGATACGAAAAGGGAGTCTCTTTAGCTATTGATAAGGCTGTTTTAAACGTGCGCGATTGCACAATCGTTGAGGCCAATTCGATTTCTTGAAAAAGGCGGGAAAGGATGTTCTTCTGAATGCCGCGCTCGGGTGACGTATACACGAGCTTAAATTTCTATTTCTACGCAGTGCGCGTTAACCCATCTCCCTCTGGAGGAGAAAAAAGAGTGGGTTGTCGGGCAGCTCCTGCGGGGCTCTGGATCCAGGGTAGTTCGAGTTCGGCACCACCGCAACTTGGCTCGCTTCTCTGGCTCGTGTTTTTCGTTTGTCCGCCTGCCTCTCTCTTTCTCGCTCCCTCTAGTTCTGTAGCGCCGACGAGCGAAAGAAACGGGGAGCCAGGCAGCGGTGAGACGGAGAGAAAAGAGCCAAGGGAGCGAGCGTGGATCGATCCTTTTCGGAATCGAGGGGAGAGAAAGAGAGCGAGGGCGCCCTCGTTGCCGAGGGTAGGATCCCCGATGACGCTCGCCCCAAAATCTCGCGCGCGGCGCCCCTCGCCCTACCCGTTCTCCCCTGTTCGTCCTCGCCGGTTTCGTTCCACGTGCGCAACATCAACTATGTACATTCGCACGCGGCTGAAATTTAACAGGGAAATAGAACGATATGAAATTATCAAACATTGATTTTTATGCCCACTCAACGTTATTACTCTCATTTATTGCTTTTGTTAAATTAACAAATATTACGCTCCTCATATCTGCCCGAGTAACAGTTTTCCATATCGATTTCTATTTAGGAGACTACGTATGATTTTGTGCGTTTATGCTACGTACAAGTTTTATTGAGAGAAATTGCTTCAATGTCACTTTTTCTGGTATTTCAAAATAATTTGTATACTTTCTAGAGTGAGTTTAAATAGGCAAACTGTGCAAATGATAAATTTTTTCAACTATATCGCTGGATTATTATTTTTCTTTTGTAGATCAAAAGAATACATGTGAATATTTTAATAAAATGATATAACATCTAATTTTTTTAATCTTGGAATAAGGAAATATTTTGAAATTACAGGTACTTTAAGTCAAATCGTTGCAACTGTGTTATATTATTAAAATAAAATGATATTCATCTTCAAACCAAGATCCACAATGGATAGTATTTTTTCCTAATCATGTGCCCTTGAAAAATCTGCCAGGTTAATTTCCATTTGACGGAATAGTTTCGAACCGCACCAAAAAATATTCTAAAACCCGATATGTTTTCCAGTGTCAGAGTCATGGCTGGTTTTGCCCCTGTTTCCTTTGGGTGATGGGGGAGCGCGAACAAAAGAGGCGCGCACAAGGAGAGGGTGGAGGGGGGGGGGCGGCGAACGCGGGCAGCCACGTGGGCTGAAGCGGCGTGTGTCTAATGGTTCAGGAGATCACGGCCGAGAAACTCTGCCCGTCAGCCTCGATCCTCATCCTTTTTCTACTGATTCTGTGCCCGCGCGATATTGCATGGAGTCCAACCTCCTCTTTCCCCTTTCTCGGTGTTTGACTTTTCTGCTTCTTTTCAACACGCGGCCTTGGTACTCCTTACAAATTATAAGTTTTTCTCAACAAGAAACTGGATGATTTTTGTCAACAATTGTAAGATTTCATGAAACATAACTTTTTCGTTGGATCGAATAAATTATTTTATCATTTGTATCGCACAAGGTAGTACATATACTGGCAGTAATGCCAAAAAAGGAATAAAGGGTGGTAATCGATGCACACGTGTTAGCGAAACTACTGTACGTACCGCAGAACGTCGCAGAACTGGAGGAGAGAGAAAAAAAGTGTTAAATTTTGTGGTGTTTATGAGCGACAAGCTGGCCAACATTGAGTGAGATTACACAACAGCAAATGACATCGTAACACCTGCATGTCTACCAGCAGCTTTTGGGACAGTTCATTCGCATCTAGTGACTGCTGAGTCAATTAAAAAAGATAAGCTGCCAGGCGATGTTAATACTTGCGAATAAGTTCTTATTTATATATATTTCGCTCTCAGCAGTTGAACATTCGGAATGTATTGCACTAAATGATAAATCGTATTTTAATGTACATTTATAGAGTTTCGTCGAGTCCGTTTGAAAAAAAATCCATTCTTCTTGATCAGCCTGGTTGATATTACTACTACGTAAAAAATATATATCGTTTCGGCTGAAGTCTGTATTACTTGTAAGGGGCATCTGCATTTTCATTGTGTACGGAAAATGTAGTATATTTTTGTCTCTATTAGTTTTTTGAAAAATTTTATACGAATATAGCATACAAAAATATTTGAGACGTGTCTTTTTTTAGCTGTTAATACGACAATTTAGAGGGTGAAAAAACACTTCTATAAACACATTTTTACAGATATCTTCTCATATAATCAGTATTTTGGAATCAAACAAAATGAAAATTGTTTATTATAAAAAAATTTTATAAAACAATAGTGAAATGACCTAAGGGATGGCTTCCCCTATTGTACAGAGGGTAAAATTGTTCTTTATTCAGTACTTTTTCGTAATGAAAATTGACAAAATAACCAAAAATGACTAAAAAATTATTTTTTCAAACTACACGGATAAATAAAATTGACGTTTTTTAGAATTTTCGTTAAAAGTGCCACTACGTAGAACTAACTACCCCTAACACAAATGATTAATGTTCAGTATCCCACCTATACTAGTTTTCCATAATTTTATATACTGGCGTTTTTTATGTTGATCACAAATCCGTCATCAAAATTTGAAAATTCAAATCGTTGAATTCAATATGACCTACGAAACTTTTTCGAAAACTTTTAAAATTCAAAATATTGGATACAATATAGTGTAAAAAATTGACAATGAAACGTAATATAGGAATTACAAAGAATGTTTCTGATTTAACATGCATCTTCAGTCAGTATACCCCGACTTACAACTGGAATAGATTCAATTTGGAAGCCAAATGGATAAGTTTAAAATTATATTTTTTGACTGAGAAGGCAACCCTTGAGGTCTATTTCGCTACTATTTCATATAGTTTTTTAATAATAAACGATTTCCATTTTATTTGGTTCAAAAATACTGATTAAGTGTGAAGATATTTGTAAAAATGTGTTTTAAGAGGTGTACTTTGAGATTTCTTTCACCCCCTAAATTGTCAATTAGCAGCTAAAAAAAACACATGTCAAATATTTTTTCTTTTGTTGCCTTATAATTTTTGGTACCTTCAATACCAAAATGTGAAAAGATAAGTAATTTTAAATAAATAGGTTAGTTTGTATTGCTGTAATATTCTAGTTATTTGATGCTTATAAAATATGACTTTTTGAAAATAAGTATAAGCCTGGAATGAACCAATGATGAATGCATTCGTAAAAGAATGAATTAAAAGTAATTGCAACGGAAAGAGCGACAAGAAAAATTATCATAGGCTTAAGAATAATAGATATGTGAACATAGAGTTAAATAATACAGAAGGTGGGATGGTTCCTATTCTATTCCATTAATTGACGTTTTTCCTAGTTATTTGAGTCATTTAGCATTTAAAAAAGATATAAAATTTCATAGAATGACATGTAATTAGAAAACTGAGTGAAAACATAAAGAAAATAATTTATTTAGCAAATTTAGTATTTATTGCGTGTTAAATAAGGGTTTGAATTGACACAAGGGGGAAAAAAGGAGGGAAAACAATAAAAATTGGCATAATACGTGGATGGCCGATCGTTGCCGCAAAAAGCCGGCAAACAGAAATTACGGCCGGTCATTCTTGCCAAAAAAATAAGCCACGCGCACAGAGCACGCGAACGGATATATGCGCGCTCGGAGTGAGAGAGATCCAGTATGCGTCGCGCTGGTAACCGATCGAAGTTTCAGTCGTGTTGGGGTGCACGGACATACAGCCCAAACTCTCTGTCGGTTTCTCTCTCTCTCTCGTGTGATCTCTCTCCCTCTCTTCTCCTCCTCTCCCCCTCTTCGGGAGTGATAGCAGCAGACAGAGGGAGAGCGAGTTCGCGATCGATACGAGCCTGCGCTGCCACCCTCCCACCGCCTGGCTGAGCCGATTTTTTCTCTCGGCGGGCGCATGCGCAATGCGAACGCCGGCCTTTCCCCTTTTCAAAGCAGCGCAGCCCCGAGCGCGCGGCGCGCTCTACGCTCTGCCTTCATTATACCGGCCCTTTCCCTCGCTTCTCTCCCGCTCGTTCTCGTTACCCCCTCGATGCTTTCGTTCGTATACGCGCTGCTTCTCTCCCCCGCCCTCTATTCTATGTATCAACATATCCATTGCAATTTTAAGCGTATTTCATTTTATAATCATTCAAAAAATACTTGCACCAAGTAGAGTATTATGGCCTTTCATTCATTCGTTTTCCACAATCGATTTCAATAGCGCGCGGACTGAACATTTTTCCAGTTTATAATTCCGATGGAGAATTAAAAATTAAATTTAAAATCCAAAAAATTCAATCATTCTCGTTAGCTCACAAGTAAATTTTAAATTTTATTATATTTGAAAAAAAAATCTTAAAAAAATCGGTACAAATTCATTCGCACCAACCCCCTCAAATTTAAATAACCATTTCACTAAATTAATTATATTGGCGCTACAAACAAAAAGTTTACGCCAAAGGGAACTAAAATTTTGTCTTTAAATTTTTATAGAACTCAAAAAGAAATGTAGACTTTACGTTTTATTATTAAAAATGATGAAGAGAAAAAAAATCTTTAGATCTGATTTTATCAGAAGAATCGCCATTTCTTAAATATTTATTTTATTGCAAACCCTGTTTAAACTCTAAAGACAGAATGCACAAAACGATCATTTTACACAATTAATATTTTCAAAATATATTTAATGTATGTATGAGGGAGAGATGTATTTGATTACGTTTTCATCGTGTTATAGTATATAGAAAATTTCACATTTAATACGCCCTTTTTTCTGCGATCGTTATACCTTACAACAGATGAAAAAAATTGAACAATTAAAAAGAAACTTAAGGCAATGTTTGAACCATTCATAAAAATGAATAAAATAAATTATTACTAGCAATTAAAGGAGTATTTTTCGCAAACCCTATTACAAATAATAATCAGATGTCTGTGTAACATTTCGCACCCTACTTGATTCTCGTACAATTTTGTACGTTCCTGAACGTTTTGACAAAGATTCGGTTTGTTGTTATCGAAAGGTACGTCAGCATGCAAAAAGGTACCACCTCGTGCAAAGCATTATACAGGAGGGAAAATATATTGAAGAAAATATATTTAATCATATATCAAACGTATAAAACGGTATGTAAGTGTACAGCATTGTACAATATTATTCAATAACCTACCTGACCTAGACCAAATCGTTATTATTCATTCTATATGTTTGCATATGTTGTACATTAACCATGCGTTTGCGTACGTATTTATAGATTTCCGTGTGTTTGTGCACGGTTTTGTGCCTTTCCGTACGTTTCGATGCGTTTCTCTGCGTTTCGGTATTTTACCACATATTTTTTTTTACACTTCCATACGAAGATATTTGTATATTTATAAATACTTATGAAGTTAGAAAATTGTGCGCATACAAGTATGCTTCTGCACGTTTTGTATGTACATTTTGTCATTCTACGTTCCCGTCGGTTTCCGTAAATCCGGATACACTTCGGTGCCTTTTAGTACATTTTCATACAAAATTCCCTAATCTGAATTAAAACGTAGACAAATGTGCGCAAACATACCAAAGTGTTTCTAATTAAACGCAAATGTAGAGAAGCATACGATAAGTTATGTCATCGTACTGTTTCTTTCCATTTGCAAAGAGCGAAATTTTAAAAATATTGATCATTTTTTATTATTTTTATGGATTTTAAATATACGTAACTCTACACAAGATCGTTTTATTTTAATGATTCTTAGCTCGAATTAAAACCCTTTTCTGTTACCTTAATTTTTGTAATGAAAAATTTCTTAACGCCCTTAGAAACTGAATATTAGCTAATAAAGAGTGTTTATTCTTGTCGGTATTTACGTTCGGTTAAAACGGTGTTATCATTTTCGGAGGGTTATAAAATATAAAAATTCAGGAATATTATGTGAAAAAGGAATGTTTCAAAGAATTTTCAACATAGTTTTGAAATAGAAAAATGATATAGAATATGAGCCAATATATAAAAAAACGTACTTTTTTCATTTATGTCAAAGTAAAAGAGTTGGTATTAGGGTATAAAAACATGCTCTGGGGAAAGTATTACAAATTATGATAAAACTGAAAGTATATCTAAAATTAATTTAAAAATTTTTTTTAATTTTTAACATTGCAGTTTTTATTTAGTATATTCAGTAGTTCAAAATCTGCGAATTCTTAAATATAAAATGATTGCACAAATAAAATATTTTATAAAAATATTTTTATTGAAATAAATGTAAAATAATTTTACAATGAATCTGTTGACCAAATTATGCTATAAAAGTGTTAATTATTAAAATTTTATAATTAATAACAGGTATTGCTAAATTAAGTCTGACAAAGCAACGTTACAATGAATTGATAGCGGTTAATTTATTATTTTACACCACTTTAATTCGTAAAGGTATAAAACGCCAGTAACTTCAATGTTGTTTCATACGCATCTACCTAGAGTTGTCTGTATTAATTTAAATGGTCAGGAATTATAAGTATAGCTCTATAAAAAAGGTTTTATGCATTAATCTAGATTACCATATATCTTAGTATATTTTGTCCCCCAAAACATGATTTCAAGATCGGAATTAGTCCGTAACCTATGTACAAGTATCTAATGTATACTTCTATAGGAGTTACCATATGTAAATTTATTTGGTCAAATAAATAAATAAATAAATATCTGCATTTGTACCCTGGTAGAAAATAACCCAACCAAAATGGTTTAACTGCAACGGTTGGTCAATTTTTTGGGCCAACGAATAACAA
>JAWWEQ010045016.1:0-16984 GCA_035583055.1 Torymus tubicola | reverse complement strand
AGAAGAACATGAATAATTTTATCCCAAAATGATCGGTGACATAGGCATACGCGGACCACCTGATTTGAGATGGATTCAGCCACATATTGATTGAGGGCATTCATCCTTCCAATGCTCGATTTGTCCGTAACCAAAACATGGTTCTTCTAATTTACGTTGTTCAATATTCCTCGAAGTGATGTAGAAGGATCATGAGTAGGCGGTTGAGAAGCGGCTGGGGGATTAGGACATGTCGTTTGATCTCCTCGGTTGTTATCAAAATTGGATTTTATAGGGCGGCTCGAAAGGGTTTCTCGATCTCGATTAGAAGGGTTGTTGGATCTTCGTAATTACGGCTGTAAATATAGCGGTTTCAGCGGGCAAAGATTCTTAATAGATGTTATCTGTACTACGTTCTCTAAGGGAGCGTCTCTGTCTAGGCTCGTGTGGCTCTGAGTTACTCCAGCTGCACCACGAACCGTCCGACGGGGTTTCGTCGGCGGTTCTTCGTAAACGGATTTTGGAAACCAGGCTTCGTCGGATGGCGGCGGAGTTTTATACGCCCTATCTTGAAAGCGACGTACTTCTTCTCGTTTACCCAACCTTTGCAATTCGGGAAAAGAACTAAACTGATTTCGGGAAATACTTTGTTGATAACTGGGGTGGAGATTTCGGTAGGTTCTGTCAAGTTGTTCGAAAACGGGTATTACGGACCGAATGCGTTCTAAAAGAGCACGGAATTTACTCAGATACGTACAAATATCTCCTCGCGGCCCTTGAGTACGATGTTTGTGTTCTTGTCGCAAGCGCTCCTGCAAATCGTCGGCTCCATATTGAAAAGCTTCTACAAAATCATCATATGTTTTCCACGCGCGATACTCTCGATTAAACCATTGTGTCGTTTGAGACCTGCAGGTAACGTGCGCACCAAGTCCCCGAGCGACAAACCGAAATTATCTATACCGTCAGATGAGTAAGAAATTCCTCTGTTTTTCTCGTGGCCTTTAAAAGATATATTCCATTTATTTAATAAATCACACGTTCGACTCTCGCATAAAAAGGTGGAATTTTCCCAACGAATGCTATCTGTTGACCGGTAGTTACGCGCGTGTGAGGAGAAGATGTGTCGGCTAGTTTCCGGATTTTCACGATCGAAATAACTAGTGTGATCTGGATTTTCAGTTTCTCCTCATCTACGATTATCTACAGCGGGCTGGTAAGCCTCTAGATATTCACGCGGTTCATTTCGGCGAGATATCTGCGGGGTGTAGGGGGAGTCGGGTAGAAGCTAAGGGTTCGCGAGAGTAAGTCTGTCCGTTAGGAGGGTCTAAAGATAAATCGCATTGAGTTCCTGTACCATGAGGCGCTGGACGGGGTTGGAAAAGCGATCGAGTACATTCTTTACGATATTGATCTTCTATAGATTTCGACGATCTGTTTCCGTGTCTAAGTTTCGTTGCTCGTCAAAGCGTATGCGTCTCGGTTCAGAATTCTCCGTTCGTCGCGGCAAAGGCTCTTCAGTAGCTGGAGGATCTGATTAGGCGTTGGGAGGTGGGGCAGGCTATCTTGACGCTATGGATAAAAATTGTGGACACTATAGTCATTATTGGAGAAAATTCGGGGTTCAGGCTGTATTTCGCTAATTCTTGGGGCTTGAAATTCGTTATAACTATTGGCGGGTGTTGACGCGGATCTACCGGTGGATAACGAGCGATCAGTTCGCGCAGGTGCTGCTTCGTGTATATTGCTTCGGCTGAGTTGAGGAATTGAATGCGCGCTTAACTCGGCCCCGGTACGTACGCGCGAATCACCTGTAATCTCTGGTCTCTGAGGTTGTAGCGGTTGTAACAAGCCACCCGGAACAGAATCATCCATCGCTGTATGCGGTAGTAACGGAGGAAATTCAGCATTAGTATCATTTTGTGTATGCGGAATATTATGTCTCGCGGTTCGCTCGGATTGTTCCGCCGGTTCTATACGGGATAAAGCTAAATGATCTACAGGCTCTCTAGGTACGGGTGCGACTGTACTGGTGGAAACAGGGGCGATTAGTTCATCGCGACTTGCATTCCAAGGCGCGGAATATGGACCGAAGTATCTACGCACCTCATAGTAACAACCATAGCATCGAAGTACACATTTCAATCTCTATCAATGGTATGAATAATAACGATTCCATCTGTCATTCACCCGATCACGTCTTTGATAGCGCCTTGACCTCGAACTGGATTCAGCGTGATCAGCTCGTCACTCGCGCAGAAAGTGGTCGAAATACTGATATCTAATTCGTCCATGATATCAGGCGATAATACCGTTCAATATAAAAAGGGTTAGTGGAAACATTATAACTCCCTGCTTTCTATTAACTCAGCTTGCTCTTTTCTATTAATTAATAATATTAAAAAATTTAAAATTTTCCTTAATTTAATACCGAAACAGTTTAAATGCAAACTACGTTTGTTTTGCACAACAAAAAAAATCTAAGAGGTGTAAAAAAAACTTAAAGGAAAGATTTAAGCCACACAAACAAATTCCAAAAAAAAATAAATATTTCAATTAGCACTCAAAAACCAAAATTATTGCAAAAAAAAATTAAAAGAACAAGTATGCGCCAATAGCAGTGATTCAATGTGAAAAGCAATGCAATCTCCGCTGCACACACTGTAAGGGAAGGCCAGGAAAAGAAGGGGGTCACTTACAATTTACCATATTATCTACTTACACTAATAATCCTTGTGGAAGCGCTCGGCGTCGGCAAACGAGTCGGTTGCAGGCTCTTGAGGTCGGTCGTTGAGGCTTCGGCGGTGACGGCGGTGTACGTTTGGTGAGTCCATATACGTTCCTAAATTCTTTAGCCATCATCCTGATTGGTTTGTTTCTTGCTTTTTCAGATGCAGCATGGACGTAAGGGTAGGCCAAGATCTCTACTCCTTCAGAGTTCTCCAGGGTGCTCTACTCTCCAGGTATTTATCTTACTAAGCAGATTAATTTATTAGTGCTTTTCAGATGTGCAATTTTATGAGCAGCTCCTGCATTATCCTGGATTGTATGAAACTGCAGCTAGTGGACGACCTATAGGCTGCTTTTGGAATGGAGTTGGCTGCCCTGAAGAACCTTCATCTCTATCGTTCTTCGTAGTCAGGAGGTACTTATGCTCCTACTGGCGGGTCTCCCAGCTGTTTCAACTGCTTCGGCTGCCTCATCTCCAGGAAGTGATGTGATAGTGGTTAGCATGTGAGGGGTTAGGATTTTAGGGCTAGCGATGGGAATTATAAATACAGTGTATGTGTGCTTAGTGTGGGTAGTTAGGTTTATACAGAAAGTAGCTAATAAATAGTATCCCCAGGATAGCGAGCTTCCCTTCAGGGATCCTGTACATGATAAGTCTACTTTTTGTGTACTGTTCAGGTATCCTAGGGAAGCATCGCTTAATATAGGCTTTCTTATATCACTGTAAGTCTGACTGTATAGTCTGCTGTCTCTTTTTATTGGATCATGGCAATTTGCCATAATACATGAACAAACAATTTTTACCATATTTTATTCTTGATTTAACAATACATAGTTTAGAATTAAAAAGCCTTGTATCAAAATTAGCAATAGTTATGATAACAATTAACAAAAATAAAAGTATCCGTTCCCGAATTTTATTGTCGTAGTCATATAAAACCATATTTTTTCAAGTAAGTATTGCTATATTATATGATAAACGTAAATACTTTACATAGTTTACACAGAAAATTCTTAGAAGTCGACTTGTACGATTAGACTACTACTATATACGCGAGAAAATTGTTTCACTTGATAAGGAATTTGAAACTCTTGTAAAATACAAATTCAGTATAGAGAATTTTTGAAATTAAAAAGAGTTGAAATAAATAATTCTAAAAGTATGGAGAGTATAATTCTTCTACTAGAATTTGAAAAATTGTCTATATTTGGTAAAATTGTTTCTACACTGTTAGAAAACTTCCATATATATATAGATATGCTGTGTTTACATTTTGAGTTTCCAAATGTATACATTGTATATCTATATATATGCAAGTTTTCTTATAGTGTATATATAAAAAAGCTTCTGTGTGTCACGGATCAAGTCAGCTTCATGATTTTTTAGTGGATTGTAATATTAAACCTTCTTTTATTTATTACGCAAAAAAACGAAAATATTATTGTTTGAAAATGCCGTAAATTATACATGAGTAACATGCTGTGGGTGTTACAAATTAATGTGAACAACATTGAATAACTTAAACTATAATATGTATTGGTAACTGTCTATAAAATCTTAATTACTATTACATATTTTCATGAATGTCGATGGATAACAAATTAAAAATTTCGCACAACTTAATTATAAAGTTCGCTATAGAAAATGTTACAAATTTTGGTTGAGTGTATGAGTAATTGCTCCCTAATTTAGCAGGAGTCAAATCCCGTATGCACACGTGCGTTGAGTTGTAGCCGTGTGATTAAGGTTACCTTGAACGTGTGCTGCCCTATGCTGCACACACACACACACACACACACAGACACACACACACACACACACACACATACACACACACACACACACGCACACGCACACGCGCACACGCACACACGCACACACGCACGCACACACGCACGCACGCACACATACACACCCACACACCCATATGAAGGGCACCGGGGAAATAAAATACCCGGGGCGGACCAAAACTAGCAAGGGGAAGGCACCCCGAATAATAACACCAACTATGGAAGATGTGCTAGAAAATGTAGTACCCCAAGTAGGCACCGTCTACAAAGAGGGGAATCCCGCCATCGATTCCGATCTAGTGAAAGCCGCGGTGGTTGATGTAGGTTCCACGGATTTTGGGGGGAGCTAAAACACGTTATGGCCAATCAGGCTGGTGTAGAAGAGGTGGACCGCTTGGCCCCTACTGCATCTCAAAAGACAAGCGAGGAAGGGGAAGGCAAACCAGGCAGAGTAGAGGTAGCAGCCTTCCGAGCACTACGACCAAGGGTGAAATCTCTGGTGGAGTTTATCTTAGAAAAGAAGAACATCCACAACGAGCTGAAGTCCATGGCAAGAGCGACTGAAAAAGCACTAAGAATATGTGTCAATGCGCGACATACACGCGAGAGCGGACAAACGACCGGGCCAACCAAGGATGGAGAAAGCCAGACATCGCCGCTATTTCGGAAGGCGAGCGCATCACAAGAGAATGTCAACCATGACCAAGTGACGCCGCCAAAGTCTCCTGTAAAGAAAAAAAGTAGAAGGGAAGAGAAAGTGTTGTCGGCTAAGATCACCCCCACCCCCATGACAGTTATAGAGAGCCAGAAAGATACACAACACCCCAAGCCATTAATGGCAAACGGGAAGAAGGAAAAGGAGCCCAGATGCCCGAGGAACCCTGGCAAATGGTGGGAAAGAAGGAGAGGCCTACGAAAAAGGCACAAGAGGAGAAGAAGAAGAAAAACCCCTCTCCCAAATCGCGTAAAAAGAAAACACTGCCGAAGGCTCTCCTTATCAATGCCAAAGATGAGGCGACCTACGCAGATATCTTGGGGAAGGTTAAAGCGGGTCTGCACGAGGATGAGTTGGAGGAAAGCATCGACAAGATCAGGATGACGAACAACGACCAGTTGTTAATAGTCCTTAATAGAAGAGATGGACACAAGATGGAAATTCTCCAAACAAAAGTGGCAAGGATACTGGGAAATGTGGCAGAGGTAACAGGAAAATCTTACGAGGTGGAACTCTCAATAAGAGACATTGAGGAGACAACCATGAAAGAAGAAGTAAAAGCAGCCCTGCAGAAAGCAGCAGGCAATGAGTTCACGGTAACGAACGACGTCATAAGAGCACTGCGACCGGCCTACAGGGGGACCAAAATTGCCTCATTAGACTGCCAGAAGAGGTGTCCCGCAAAGTCATGGGAGATAGGGGCAAAACCCGAATTGGACTAGTGAACTGTCCCGTCAAAGAACTGACCAGACCGCAGAAATGCTTCAAGTGCTGGAACACGGAGCACATTGCCAGCAAGTGCCCGAGTGAGGTCGACAGATCTGATCTCTGCTTCAAATGCGGGCAGGCAGGTTACAAAATTATCAATTGCCAAAAGGACCCGCACCTGTCCCCTATGTGCTGAAATGGATAAAGACCACTGCCACATAGTAGGAAGTTACAAATGCGCGGTCTCGCACGAGAGGAATAAGAGCAAACCCGTCAGAAGAAAATGAGAGTGTTACAGCACAACATAAACCACTGTGGGGCGTCGCACGATCTGCTAACCCAAACGGTCACAGAGATGAAGACAGATGTAGCTATTATCGCTGATCCGTACACAAGACTGAACTCGCAGGCATGGATGACAGACGCCACAGGGAAGGCTGTCATCTGGTCCTGCAATAACCGGTCGTTCGAAGATCAGCCGGACACCAAGCACAAAGGCTCCTACAGGAAATGTCATGCCTGGACATGACCCTTTTGAACACCGGGACTCTGCCTACCTTCGAGAGGGACGCTGAAAGCTCGATAGTCGATCTGACTCTAGTCAGCCCTAGCCTGGCAAGAAGAGGGAATGACTGGGCGGTGCATGATATCCTCAACGCGAGTGACCATCGGCTTATCAGCTGCGCAGTGCTGAAGGAACAAGACAAAAAGAGACTTCCTCTCAAAAGATGAATTTCAGAGGATGGAATGAGAATAAATTCGACACGGGACTATTCCAAGAAGCATTTAACAGAGAACCTATTGCCGCCAACAGCGCAGGAGAGGAGACAGAAGAAGTAATGCACAGAGTTACTGCGGCTTGCGATGCCATAATGTCACAGAAGCGCCCAAACAATGAATTCCCACCAGTGTATTGGTGGAATAGCGACATTGCTAAGAGCCGTCAGGACAGCATCCGAGCAAGAAGAAAAGCAACGCGAGCCAGGAAAAAGACAGACTACAGAGACCTTAAGGAATCTCACAAAGTAGCGCGACTCAAACTGGTTAAGGCAATCAAAAGCAGCAAGGCACAATGCTGGCAAGAGTTAAAGGAAGAGGTAGAGTGCGATCCATGGGGCAGACCCTACAAAGTTGTGATGAAAAGGGTGAAACCTCAGGCACTGACCGCACCCACATGCCCAGTCTTGCTAGAAAAGATAGTTACAAATCTTTTTCCGCAACAACCAGAGCTGCAGATCGGGGATCTGAACACAGGAGAGCCGATCCCACCGATCGCGCTAGAGGAGCTAAAGATTGCGGAAGCAAGACTGGGAAACAAGAAGACTCCAGGACCTGACGGCATCCCAAACATTGCCCTGAAAAGGGCAATAAAGATAGCACTGGATATGTTTCTCCACATGTATAATAGGTGCCTACAAGAAGGTTACTTCCCTGAAAAATGGAATCTGCAGAGGCGTGTTCTCCTCCTGAAAGGAAAAAAGCCGCTGGGTGAACCATCATCATGCCGTCTTCTCTATATGCTCGACTCAGCAGGTAAAATCCTGGAAAGAATCATTTACACGAGAATGGAGGTGATAGTTGAAAGACATCTCTCGGACAGACAGTATGGATTTCGCAAAGGAAGGTCAACTACCGATGCTATGAATCCAGTAGTTAACACCGCAAAGGACGCAACCTCAGGACATAGATGGGAAAAAGGTGAGAAACAATACTGTGCAGTAGTGACGCTGGACATGCAGAACGCATTCAACTCTGCAAACACATGACACATCTAAAATAAAAACACATGGGCACACAGAGTAGCCGACATTGACAGTTGACGCTGTGAGGCAATGATCACAGCCCATAGCAATGTTTCGTGGCGCTTTGCGGCGGCGTGTTTGACACATCTTACCAACTGAGCGCGCGATTTGAGTTCGCGAATCTCATTTAAAATTTTTTTATGTGTTTAGATTACGTATATATGTATAAAATATTCAAACATTAAATCAGTAATGTATTTTCTCAGTTCGATATCTAATCAAAACGCTTCTTCGTAGTATTTTTTTGTTAAAAAATTATTTTTATAAATTTTAAATTAACATTTTAAAATATTAAGTTTTTTTTTTCTTAAACCATAAAATTAGTTGTAAGCAATTGGTTCTTGGTGTGGCTTACGTGTGCGTAATAAGACCCAAATTGGTAGAAACTTGTGGCACGTTCTTATAGAAGTTTATTGATATTTTATTTATATCTTCGGTAATTTTTCAAATATGTCACTCAAACTTTTTTTACAAGTTTAGAATAATATAAAGAATCGAAAAATAAAATAAAACAAAAAATTGTTTTTTTCCAAATTTATATGTGTAAGACCGCATTAAAGAGAAATTCGGATCTGGGTTTAAGAATATAAAGGTAAATGTACATAAGAACTGTGCCAGTGCTGTGTTGGCTTATGCCGTGCTGTGCCTATGCAGTGCCGCTGCTGTGCTGTGGATTTTTGATCCCATGTACCGTTCGGTTCTTATAGTCTATCCTATAAGGATCCTATAAGGATAGACTACTACCGTCTACCGTTTCGTTCTTATAGTCTATCCAATAAGGATCCTTATAGGATAGACTATAAGAACAAAACGGTACACGGGTTCAATAATGCACAGCACAGCAGCGGTACTGCATAGGCATAGCACGGCATAAGCCGACACAGCACTGGCACAGCTCTTATGTACATTTACTTAACACATGAGCCACAGTGAAGAACAGGGAGAACAATTTCATCAAGATATTAAGGAAATAGAACGACAATATTAAGGCAGGTGGGATGTTAATAAAAAAAAGTAATTTAAGCCTTAGTAACTAGATATAACGACTTAATGTGATGTATATAAAAATTGTGATTATTAAAGATTTTCTGGACCTTAGTAATAGTACATACATTTAAAGAGAAAATAAGATAAGTAACGTAATATGTACTGATTTTGTTTCAGATGAAATTAAGTAGTTTTATATTCTAAACCATGTAAGTAGCCAAAATAATGAAAATTCAATAATTGTATGGTTTTTAACTAAAAAACTAGAACCTATTCAGAAAAACCTGGAGACAAGTATCTCAGAGACATTATTTATAAAGTGAGAGTACCTCCAGGAGTACCTCCTGGTGTGCCGCTGTCAGTATAATTGTCTTTTCCTATTTCATCATGAATAATAGAAATAGTTAAATTAATTAGTATACTTTTACTGCATAAACTAACTAGATGAGGTCACGGACTCTGAATCACAGATTTTGCTCAAACTTTTAGGTCTGTTTTTAGATGCTAAAATATGAAGAATGCTAGAAGTTTAAAATTAAGCAATAAAAATTGATAAATTGACAGGTTTTAACTTTATGCTTATTTTGATGCATTTGCGTTACTTAACTTTAACTTTCATAACTTTTGATATATTTAATATTTTTTTAATTTTGAAAAAGTAACGTAACACATGTAATCTCTAGTTTTATTTTCTTTTTTTCCAATTATATATAAGGATTTTCTAGCTTGACCAATAAACAAATAAAACAGAGCTATTTTTCAGTTTTTCTTTCAAATACAACTAAACCTGTCGATAACTCAAGTTTATCAAAGCGTTATGGTCTAATATTCTAGCATTCTTCATATTTTAGCATCCAAAAACATACCTCAAAGTTTGAGCAAAATCCGTGATCCGGAGTGCGTGACCTCTCCTAATAAGTGTAATAAATACTGTCTTTATTACAAGATAGTTCATTAAACGCTATATAATTATCCACTACTTACAAATAATTGTTCATTTTTATCGTTACTAGTTCTTAAGAATTTTGAAAGATAAATAATAGAGTATTAACTGCATATAAAATTATTTAATTATCTGGGAAGCAGCTGGGAAGGTCATTAATGTGTATTAAAAACAAAAGAAGTCGTACTATTCTATCTTGAGGGACGCCACTAGTCAGTGAAAGGTCATTACTTACTTGATTTTTCTTTTTAACTTGTTATTTTGTTTTACTACAATAATAACCGTTTATGACAGCTATAAAAGAACGCGTTTTAGTACATTACGATACAAATGCGGGAAAGTAGATTTTAGTAGATGAGATGAGAATCTCTTTCCAGAACATGTATCGTACAGTATTTTTTGATACGACGTGTGGAAAATCAGATTTTGAACACACTTTTTTTGCCGAGCGTGTGGAAAAACTAACTTTCCGCACGGCGTGTTGAAAAGCTATTTACCCCTTAATTAACGTAGACAAAATTTTATCTAGTTTTCAAAGATGGCCCAGAGGCAGCAGTAGTAGGGAGCGGACGGCAAGTCATCTTACTCGATCTTTAAAGTCAAATGAAAAAATGCACAACTAAACATTATTCAGACAGAGGGTTAATATAGGCAATGAAAGAAGAGCATGAGCAGGCAGTACGGAGGCCTAAAAGAATAAAAAAGTTTTAAAAAATCGGGCGCGTAAGAGAGGCTAGTTACTGTATTTGAATTTCAAAATAACGTGTAGAATCCTATAATATACTTAGATATAGCTAAAGAATAAAAAAATATGTTTAAAGTAAATTTGAGAAGAAATACTACTACTTTTATCTAGAATGATTAGTAACATAGACATACATCCTTGAAACATCATAATTCGGACAGACATTTAAGTAGTATTTCATATATCAACCTTGTTAAAATATTAACTTTAATATACAAAAAAGTTGACATATTTTAGTATTTTCACGGTCCAAACTGCTGTTTTATGCATTATTTATTATAGATAATTATATTTATTTAATGTGTTAAGATTATATTAGTATTAAGAATTTTCTGTATCCTATATATTTAGTAAACGAAATTTATACCTAACAACACCAAATTGGCGCCAGACTGTGACTCTTGCAGTTGATTCTTTAGATTTCTCTACTTTGAAAGAACATAATTGTAAGGCAAATGCTGGTGATATTTCTTGCATCAAATAAGGAAGTATCTAAAAAAATAAAAACAAAATTGTAGCACATAGCAACAATTCGTAAATATTAAAGACTTTATTATTCTTACCCAACATTTTGAAGAATCGTCTTGTGTCATAGAGTATCTTAGATTCTGAGTATTATTGTTTGAACATCCAAAAAGGAACACGTTTTTCCTACGAGAGTGTCCATGATAATCAACAAATAAAAACGGACGTTGTGATAGATTACTAGTACAATAATTTATTAATCCCTTTGCATTAAATATTTCAGGGTGTGAATTTCGGTTTGGGTTTTTCCATTGACGATTTAAATCTTCGTTTGTCAAACCATAACGATTGCTAGAAACATATACATCATGAGTGAAATTAGTACAGAATGAATAGTAACATACCATTATGTAATGCGAAAAATTATATTCAAGTTGCTTTATTTTTAAATTAAAAAAAAGTATAAAGTATACGACGCTATCATTTGCACAACATTTATAAGAAAATGATACATGTTAAGGAGTCAATTTTCTTCGTAAAGAGCTAAACAAATGTTTTTAACCAATAAACATATAAGTTTACCTCCTCTCCTTATTTGTGAACATCTAGTCGATACAAAACTTAATCTGGAACATATCGTCGCTCCCTACGAAGACTAGCACATTTCAAATCCCCCCGCGAAGACTAGTACATTTCGCTTTTTTCCCGCAAAGACTAGCACATTTTAGATTCTCTTGTAAAGACTAGCTCATTTTGCGCTCTTCCCGGGAACACTAGCACATTTCGCGCTTCTAATTTTATAAAATTTATCACAATCAAAGGATGTATAACAATATTTCCGGACAAAAAAGTTTGGATGTGTCTAATTTGTACATGTTGTTCCCATTGATTTTTTAAAACAAGATTCAAAGTGAAAAGTGAAATTAATTAATTTATTGAGTTAAATCATTTTTTCACTATTCACAATATTAATTAGACACAATAAGACTTTTTTGTACGCAAATATTCTATACATCCTTCTTATAGACCCTTTGATTTGCATAAATTATCTAAAATTCTATAGGAGCGCGAAATGTGCTAGTCTTCGCAGGAAAAGCGGGAAATGTGTTTGTTTTTGCGGGAAAGTTGAGATGTGCTAGTCTCCGCGGGAAAGGGTACCACGCGTTAAGATAGACAAAATTCCACTATTAATGAAAGTGAAAAGTGACAGTGATTTCATATAAGTATACCATAAAAAGAATTTTCTACGATTTTTCCGGAGACCTATCTCCCCTCCTTATACTCCCCTACCTTATATATTTTTCGAACTTTATTTTTTTTCTCCAGTTCCTTGACGTTGAAAATTCTGAAAAGAATATGAGAGTATAGCTCATGAACAGTATTTTTCACCCAATTTTTTTTAGCTTTAGCAAATTCAATACCGAACCTAAAAAAAATAAAAAAGAATAACATTTTTTCTTAATTTATTTTATATGTACAGGATTAACTACACCTGCAAATTATATATTTTAATGTTTTCTTTGTACTAGAATTTTTTCAGATTTATGGGCTTTAAAAAATTAGAAGGGCCTTTACTGACTCTTAAATAAATATTTAGTATATTCCGATACAACTGATGTGTTTTTGACGACGAAATCAGTCAGAACCCAACGAAAACCCTTACTTTTCATGTAAAAGTGCGTATTATTTGTGATTTTCTTGATTTTTGGTATTTAATAAGTTTAAAAGTTTTTAATCAATATTTTATGCTATACTACAGTGAGAGAAATACTATAATAAAAACTATAAAAATTCTAGTAAAAATTACTACGTAACCAGGACCTATACCTGCATTATAGCCTAATTTGTAATAGTTTCAGTATTTAATAATAGATATCTATAGATTTTTTATTATACATACAATCAAATAATGTTCTTATACATATGAAACCTTAATATGTAACATAGTAAAAATACTAATTAGTAATATTTGAACAGAAAATGTCAAATATAATTTAAATTTTGTTAATTCGGAAACATATTTTACTATGTAACTTTGTAAAAGTTAGTCTTTTCGCCAATAGCTATGAGGTTTACTTGTAACATAGCAAAATGTATTCAGCTCTTAACAGTATTTACACCATGACTTAATCTCAAAATCACAACATTGGTATGATTTTTCGGCGCTCGTGGTATATAATACTGTGCGAAACTAGTGCGTAAATCGATTATTTAACTAAATTATCACACATGAGGTAAATAATCATTGAAATTTCATTGAAACAATTAGAACAGAAATCGCTGTTCAGTTGTTTACTTCATAAGGACACTTCGTGTTATAACGAGTAAGACGACGCGTGGCGCAATCGTTATAGCTTACGCTTCTCAATCCAAAGCTTGGTGGTTCGATCCTAGGTCCCGGCGATTTCTTTCAGCAATAAAAATAAAATTTAATACTTATTTTTAAATAATTAATTTACATTATTTGTCAACTTGTCATGACTACTTGACTAGTTAAAAATAAATTGACAATTAAACAACTTTATTCGTACTTTTGAAATCAAATACAAAAATTACTAT
This sequence comes from Torymus tubicola, assembly GCA_035583055.1. Lineage (NCBI taxonomy): Eukaryota > Metazoa > Arthropoda > Insecta > Hymenoptera > Torymidae > Torymus > Torymus tubicola. The sequence goes on along the minus strand of JAWWEQ010045016.1, from coordinate 3,560 downwards.
GCTACTTACAAGGAGAGGCTCAGGGTTCCGGATCACTAATTTTTCTAAAACTTACAGAGGTTGTAGATATTATTAAATAAAATAAAACTCTGTTAAGTTCTAGACCCTAACGTATACATATAAAAAAGTTACAGCATGTAACAATTTCCAGTCGATACTAGTCAAATTTTCAAATTTTTGACTTTTATCTGTGATTTTAGACACTTATTTTGATAGAAAATGATATTGTTTATTAAATATTGTAAAAATGAATATAAATCATGCAAAATTACAAAAAACCAGTAAAAATAGTTGATTAGCTGTTCCAACTACAGCTCTCATAAAATAAGGAAAAAGAAGAATAAACTATTTCCAATGTCTTAATTAGTCGAACAAAAATATCATTTAAATGCATTTAAATGATATTTGCGTTCCAACAATGCATTTAAATGATATTTGTGTTCGTATAATTATTAAGACATTGAAAATAGTTTATTCTTCATTTTCCTTATTTTATGAGAGCTGTAGTTAGAACACCTAATAAGAAATTATTATAATTTAAGTAATATCAATAGAACCAAGTATGAAAATAAGTAAAATACGTAGAAAAATGTATAAGTTCAGGTAACAAAATAACTTCCAATCAAATATTTTTACTGATTTCTTGTAATTTTGCATGATTTATATTCATTTTTACAATATTTAATAAACAATATCATTTTCTATCAAAATAAGTGTCTAAAATCACAGATAAAAGTCAAAAATTTGAAAATTTGACTAGTATCGACTGGAAATTGTTACATGCTGTAACTTTTTTATATGTATACGTTAGGGTCTAGAACTTAACAGAGTTTTATTTTATTTAATAATATCTACAACCTCTGTAACTTATAGGAAAATTGGTAATCCGGAACCCTGAGCCTCTCCTTGTTAGTAATTTTTGTTTAAATTCAAGTATCAGTCCCGATTACAATGTTACTTACGAGGAGAGGGTCTGACCTGCGGGAAACCGATTTTAGCGATCATTGAAAAGTCGATTTCTGGTACCTAAAAATGAAGCCCGGTCCTGACAATTTCATCCAATGCGCCCTTTTTTTAGATGTGAGCAATTTAATTTCAATTATCCTCTATTTCGTTAAAAAATGATGTCTCTTCTATTGAGTGTCACATTGCAAATATTTATGATTCGACAACCAACAAAAAAGAATATAAGAGTATACAGTAAAATCTAAAATTTAAGTCCTGAATCATTAAAAAATATTTATTACCCGAATACAAGATGATCTCGTGCGCGCGGTTAGACGGCTTGAGAGAGTCTAATTCCAAATTGAATTGAGCGCGAATTTGCAACGGTGATAGCTGCTCTCTCCCCTCTCGTAGCAAACGAATTCGTTGCTCGAGCGTTGTCAACAAACGCTCGAGATGCACGAATTCTCGGAAACGAGAGCCAAACGGGTTCGATAGAATATGGAGAACCGAGACGCTTATTTTCTCCGTATTTTATCTTCGAACCTTCTTATAGAAGATAAGAAAATATGTGTGAAATTAATATACAAAAAAGATACGTTCAGCGCCAGATGGGTCGCTTCCAGCAATTTAACTAATTCTAAGAAAGTCTAACGATACGCGATACAACTAGTTTCGATACAACACGATACAATACTTTACGACGGTAGAGCGAGACATGGGACGCAAGTTTAAGCGCGAGGTTGCGAGCGCTTTCACGACAAAACTAGGTTTCGGTAACATTTTCGAGAGGGGTGCACGTTTTGATAATATACAAGCATGTTTGTGTAATATAAAAGCACGTTTCGATAATTTATCTAAGCTCTAGGTGACGAGTAGAGTTCGACACAGGAGCGAGAGAGAGAGATTCCGACGCGATCACAAAAGACCGTAGCCTGGTCAGACTTACCAGCCGGTAGCTGGCGGAGGAGTCCAAATGGCTCGCTGGTGGTCGACTCTCCTTGCGTCATCGTCGAAGGCTGGTTGGTTCGCTGATGGTCGGCGACGTCGGTGGCTCACGAATTACAACTAATAATCACGTACGAGCGCAATACCGCTATACGGTTGTCCACGATGGAGTGGGTCCACAGCCGATTTCAATTAGCAACAGCTGTGGCCATCCTGGAGTGACTGAGCGCGCGCCTCGTGACAGCCGATCGCAATCCCCTAGTCATGGCTCGCAAGCGTCATCAGTCCATCTTCTTCATCACCTACGAATACGTTTTTTTTCTCTCTCGCTCTTATCTGCCGCGTAGGCTACTGTTGCGCACACTATTTGTATACTTACGCGCCCATGACGAGCAGCTTTAAGCGACCGATGCCGAGGTTTTTAATAATTACTCTTAAATAACTTGTAATGCTCACTCTTGATTGTCAAATACACCAAGTCGGAAATAAATTACGCACACAATTGTTAAAATCTAAATATAATTTTTATTTGTAGTTATACGTGCTATTATTTGCAGTTTATAAATGCATTATTTATAACGCTTAATAACAGTTATAACGACCATTTTATGATAATAATTGTTAACTACTGTCAAATAATATTAACATAAAATTGTTACTTAAAATTAATAACAATCAATAAAAATTATTATGAGTATAGCTATAAAAATAAAACTTTCTAGAGAATATTAATAAATTCAAATAATCAATAATAACTGTTAATAACAATAAATAACAGTTAAAATTGATTATTTACAATAAGTAACACTAAATAACAGTTATATACAGTTACTTGTTTTTTGTTTGTATCATAAAACCATTTTTCACATGGTATCATCAGAAAAAGCAAATAAACGCGAATAAGTACTGATAAATATTAATGGGAATCCACAACACTGTCTGGGGGTGGTTTTTAGTCAACAAGCGCGTTCACATATGCACCTTGGTGCTTCGAACCTGGGTCTTTCGATTCACCTTTCATTGAACCTGAAGCCAGATTAAGTCGCAGAGACTACAAAGTTATGCAATTGTGAACTTAATCTGCTTAGTGCACTTTGTTTAGTGTAACGTCCGCGGCGACGTCGGGGAACGGGGAATGGTGAGAATGCGAAATGACAACTCAATTGATTAAATGTAATAAATAAAGATAGGTTAGGTTTAATGATGTTAAAAGTGAAAAATACAATATTCATACTTTCTAACTAACGATGCGCCAATACTGTGTGTGTAACGTCAGCTGTTCCGACGATTAGCGTCAGTCCTAGTATATTATTCGCCATGTACGTAAGATAATTATTCGCTTCACGCACATGATATTTTAGACCATGCACTTGTCATATTTCACGTACTACATATGGCAAGTGTATTGAGAGACAGGTACAAATTCGGGTGAGAGAGAGAGAAAGAGAGAGGGAGAGAAAGAGAGAGAGCAAGCTATACTATTCTGTCGTCTGCGCATTCACTACGCGCACTTGCTGATTGCAAACCGCCGCACAGTGTAATATTGTCATGAAATTCGTCTGAAAATCAAATAAGTTTTGAACGAAAAGATCTAAAAAGACGATTCAGGTCGCATTTGAAAGCTAAATAAATGTAGAATACAGGAAAATTATGACTAAGACGTTATC
>JAWWEQ010045005.1:0-16987 GCA_035583055.1 Torymus tubicola | reverse complement strand
CAGACACAAGACGGCAGTACTTCACTGTCGTACTTCTATACAAAATAATTAATTTCTCTACACCATCGTATTTGTGTTTTATTTTTTTTTTTACTACCATCTATTAATTTTACTACCATCTATTAATGGAGTCATACTGAATCTAAAACCGTTTAATATTTTTGTTTCAAGCAGCCCATTCTCGATATTTTTACAACAGCGCGGACATACATACTTTTTGAGGAGTTGATGTTAACGGACGTTTTGATATATAAGAAGTGCATAAATTAAATAAAAAAAATTTTTTAATGCATTTTAAGAGTGTATCTATCGAGCCTAACAAATCCTGCTACGATATCCTTTCTAATAATTTCAGAAGAAATTCACAAAAATAGTCCTTTTTTGAACGTTCAAGGTAGAATACTGCCTTAATGAATTCATGAGTGAGTTAACATTTTCTTCTTTTATACAATTTATTATTACCGTATCCTTGTTTTTGGATAAAACACTTTTCTTTTGTATTGTTTTGTCTTCTGTTAAGTGTTGTAGAATTGTTCTCTCCAAGTTTGTTTGATCTTTGCTGTTCTTTTTGGTTTTGGTTTGATATTTGAAGCAATTCCTGCATAAGTCTTGATGTTGTTAAAAGTCGTTTTTTGTTTGTTGTTATATTGTTTTTCTTTTGTAAGTAGGTCATTTAGTAGTTTGTTTTTATCTTGTAATTCTTCGCCAAGTTGTTTTAGTAGTTGGTTTTCTATTCTTAAAGATTCTATTTTACTATAATCTTTGAACACTGTTTCATTAAGTCCTTTTTCTTTTTCAAAATTAATTTTACTAGTAATCTCTTGCTTGATTTGTTCTACTGTTTTTAGTTTTACTTGGGCTATTAATTGCTTAGCTTCGCTGCTTCGCGATCTATATGGCAAATTTGAGGCTAAGGCTTCATCGGGGTAATCTTGGCATATTATTAGTATGTTACTAATTAATTTCACAGGACATTCAGAGTTCTATTTGGCAACTATTTCAGTAGTGTGATAAACGTTCTTATACAATCTACACACTACCCCTCCTACTCTAGTTTGCGTATGACACTTGTAAAATTTAGTTAGAGAAGCATCGGGCGGTTCCTCACACTCCGGCGCCTTGTTGATGACTTTTCTTTTCTTCTTGCAACATGCGTCGTCCCGCCACTTTTTATGCCCTAGTTCCTATTTCTTTATTTTTATTTTCTATAATTAGAAAATAAATCAATAAAACGTAGAAACAATGCACTACGCTAGTCATAAATAAAAAGAAAATAAAAAGTCAAATAGACAAATTGATTTGAAAGACAGGACCTCTAAGCACATTAAGAGAACTAAGAATATACTAAAACAAATATCACAGCTGACGCTTAAGAGAAATATCACAGATAGAATATATATTTATTATATAATATGTCATGGTCATTATCAGATGTAACGTCAAATATCACAATTTAAAGTAACCCGCTTAGTCAACTAAAACCCTACGAAACAGGTCCTGGTGCTGACACCTTTCCATGCATTTTTAGAGAGATTAGGCATTGAGATCGAATAGGTGCTAACACACAGCCCTCCTACACTGAGAAAAATTTGAGGCATCACGCTTTGCTAATTTGGTTTTGTCGCGTTTTTGTTTTGGGATCGTGGCGTTGCCAAACGAGAGCGGCGACAATGCTAAACTTATGGGAGCGCTACGGTCTCAGTTTAGCACTGATACAATCCCAAAACGAGAGCGCCGTCTACGCAAACAGTGAGACCGTCAGCCTCGTTGTAGTACATGCACATATGGCAGCGATCCCAAATTTTTCTCCGTGTAAATGAATAGAAAGAAGGTAAGTGGCGCATGATGAGAAAAAGGAGTTTCAGAAATGTGCTCCTTGCACATAAAATGCCTTTTTACCCGTTTTATAGTTTACGAACGGAGGCACCAGTTCTGGTTGGACACCCCTACTGGTTGGCTTGGGTTTATGCTCTGTAAAAAAAGCAGCCAGATAATTAGGCTCTTGCAACGGTGTAATTTTATAAATAAGTAGAGCTGCAAAGTACAGTTTGCGAGAGTCCGGATGCAGCCAGCCGAAGTGTATCCTGTAAGAGATGATATGCATTACTCAAACATTCCAGTCCCAGCTTCAGTTCGTCTGTCGCATCTAGATATACAATACAACCGAATAGTAAAAATTATAAAAAAAAATTGTATGTTTTATTTCTTACTATTTACAATAACATTTATATACACATAGTACATATTCGGTCAGCGTCATCTTCGTGCAACCGTGGTCGAGCGGTGTTGAAAGCCGTGTGGGCAATGATTTCACTGATAAGCGACGATAACAGCGAGATCTCTCCGGTTGATAGTGCCTAATGATAGGAAATCTGATGTTGAAGATTTGCAGTAGATTGCGGTTCTCGCTTTAGCGAGATCTGATTGCTTACCGACAATCGGGGCTTCTTATCACCAGCTCAAGTGTGCCCATTGTTGCTACGATGCCCGGTTTCCGTAGTCTCTCTTGCATCCGACAGTGAGGCTCCTATTGCACTTGAAATCCTTGACGTCTGAAATTACGACCCAGGTAGGAGCAATACGGCTAAAATTTTTCGTTTATGCTCTATGAGTGGCATTTTTACGGTGTCTTCAGTGGTGACAGTGTAGTGCGTGTTTGTGAATCGGTGGAGGCGGTATCACTGATTTTTTAATGTATTACCTGCCTCTGGACCTCTCCAATATTTCGAAAATTCGAAGCATTTGCTGCCCGCAGCACGGGCGGATGGAAACATTGGAGGCGCGGATGGAGACATTGGAGAAGAGGATGGGAGCTCCATTTTGCTAAATCCAGCCGACATCCACAGGCTGCTGGTGCACGCTAATGCTGCTCATAGTGGTCTCATCTGCTGACATCACTCTCGAACGAAAAAAATACGGGAAGCAAGAAAAAGTTACGCGAATTTGTGTTTACGACGTTTGAGGCATTGCACAAAATCTCATCCTCTTATTTGCATAAGCTCGAACTTGACAAGGCCCTTGAAACGAGCGATAGCATATTAATTGGCGCCTGCAACAATATCGAACGTCTATCTGAATCGTTTGTCAACAAGTTCTACGCTCAATCACCTGGACCAACATTCGCATAGATCGCATTTATTCGTAGAGTGTCTTGCTCGCTCCCCGCTATTCTCGCTCGTAAGATAGACCGCATCACCATCGGATATTAAAGACACCATTAAAAAATGTATTAACCTGATTAATCTGAAATTAAATGTTACGCGCATTAGCTATGGTCCTAAAAATAGTGTAGTCCTTGAAGGGCCCGATCTGTGGTCATCGTCAGCAGCTTTTAAGTCGTGCACTCCTCTGCTTGAAGCCGGTCTCGAAGTTAAACCATCTATTAAGATGAATCCGCGCACGTTATTGCATGATATACCAGTGGAGCTATCGAGCGAAGCGATTGTCAATTGTATTGCCAAGCAAAACCTAACTGAAGCCTCGGCAGGCGATATTAAAGCGGTATTTTTATATCCACCGCGCGATAAAAAATTCTATTCATGCGTAATACAGATAAGTTTGGATCATCATCGTCAGTTGCTTGGCATTGGTAGAGTAATATTGGATGGCACTCTTACCGAACTGACGATCACATCAGGCGTTTGGAATGTTTTAAATGCTTAGGTTTTGGGCATGTTGCAGGATCCTGTAAAAAGCCTACTTGTTGCAGTAAGTGTGGTGGGGAACACGCTATAAAGCGACATCACTTAAATGCATCAACTGCGCTACGGCTGGATTCAACTCGCTTCACAGCGCAACGCACAAGGAAAACTGCTCGATCCTAAATACGTCGGAAAATTGATCGAAGAAAATCTCTCATCGATTATGGCACCGATTAACACTTCGCAATTTACAGTATGTCATTTAAATGCCCAATCCATTGACACGCCCTTTTTCGATATCTCTGCTATTTTGAGCCAGAAACATCCACACGTACTTGGGATCAGCGAATTCTGGCTGAAACCGTCTATGGCACCTATGTTCTACGAATTCCAGAGTACCAGTTAGTACCGGCAGATCGCCTTGATACCAAGGCCGGCGGGGTGGCGTTTTACGTACACCAGACCGTACCGTTTCGGGTCGTAGATAAATTCGAACAAGTAGATGTTTTGGATTGGAGGCCAGAATTCCTTCTTATTATGATACGAGTGGGAAGTCTCAAGGTTCTGATCGTGCTCGTATACTGCTCACCCAAGGCAACCACGAAAAGTGAATTTTGGATTACCGTTGAAGATGCCATAAGCAGATACCACAAGTCTTATGACTACATGATACTTTTAAGTGATTTTAAGGGTAGAGTACACTAAAAAAAAATTTTTTTTATTTTTAAATAAAATATAAATTGTAATAGACCAGCATATTAAACACAATAAAACATAATTTTCTGTCAATTTTGATGGATTTTTATGCATTACATTTGGATTTATCCCTAAAACTACTATTAAAATAGTATTTAATTCAAAACATTCCTTATGTTTCAAATTTTTTTGTATCTTCCTGGGAATCTAAGTTCATATTTGTAGTACCGAATTTGAAAAATCCTTCAAGAGATAATAAATTTTAAATTAATATTTTTTATACAGTCAAATTAAGTAAATTTAAAATAAAAACAATCAAAACTTATTAAATTTTAATAACATTTTGATCTTGAAGTAAAACTAAAAAAACCGAGCTGACCACCCAACGAGTCCTATTAATCAACCAGGCTCTACGGGAGGCGTTCCGTCATCGAACCACGGCAGCCATCAGCCAGCACCGACGTTTCCCGGTATATAAGAACCTGGTCCAACAATTCTCCAACCGGAACCTTCCAGGAGTCGGAGTCCTACCATCGCCATCATTAAGACATGAAACGGGGTCGACGCCGGGACAAGGGGGGTTTCTTCTTTCCCCCTGCTCCGAGTCCTCTGCTTGCATAGTTACAGAATCTACCGAGAGTAAACACCACCGGCTTCCAAGCAGAGCGCCACCAGGGCATCGTATGCGACGCTACCAACTCCACCAAGGACGCCACCTTTGAGCGATTATCTCTGTACCTGCGAGATATTAACTAAGTCGAAGGAAGGCCAGGCGCAGAGAATTTGCCACTACGCAAAGGCACTGGCGTTCCAACCACATGCGATGTATCGAAAGTATTCTGTGTGATGTCTAGGATGCAGAACAACATGCCAGAGCCATAATGGAGCCATGCTAGACTACTGTCTTCATACAGCGGTCAACTAAGAGCAAACCGGAGTGCACGCAGCGTTCCGTCCGCCACTCCATTGCGAGGCCAATCAAACCGGAGGATATCCGAGCAGCACGACCATCTCTGGCCGTCTCACCAGGGCCTGATGGTCTGACAGCTCGCCAGTTCCGAGCCATCCCTCTGCACATGATAACTCGAATCTTTAATTTCATTCTCTGGTGCGAAAGGCTGCCCAAACATCTGGCGACATCTAGGACCATCTTTATCCCAAAGAAATCTCAAGCCACTCTACCAGGAGACTTTAGACCGATCTCAATCTCCTTCGTCCTCGCTAGAGTTCTCCACAAGATTCTAGCGCAAAGAATAGACGTCACGATTAAGATGGACAATCAGCAGAGAGACTTTCGAGCTGGGATGGATGGCTGCTGGGACAACACCGTGCTCCTCGACGCCCTCTTACGCAGTCGGTATCAAATTTTCAAGTCCACCTACGTGGCAACGCTAGATCTCACGATAGCCTTCGATAGTGTGGAATACAGTGCCATCATGGAGGCAGCGGAAGCAGCTGGCCTCTCTTCTCTCCTAATCCGTTACCTCAAGGATCTCTACGCCAACAGCACCACAACGCTATCGGGAACGATCTGGTTATCGGAGCCGATTAAAGTAACAAGTGGAGTGAAGCAGGGTGATCCTCTATCACCCGTAATATTCAGTCTGATTACTGTAATATCACCTGCTCCGCTCACTTCCACAGGAATACGGCTCCACTTGTAACAACAGTGTGGCCTTCTCCTGAACACCAGCAAGTGCCACACGGTATCAATCGACGGTGATGGCGTTTGCAGGAGGGCCCTAGTAGATGCTAAGCGCACATTCACCATGAATGATCAGCCATTATGTGCGCTCTCCAAAGAAGATTCCTGGAAATATCTAGAAATCGAGTTCTCTCCAGAAGGACGTTGACCGATCCCACTAACCAACTAGCTCAGACCTCTTCACAAACGTTTAACAAAGGCACTACTTAAACCCAATAGCGGATCTTCGCACTCAAGTCCGGCGCAATCCCCAAAATTTACTATCACATGGATTTGGGTAGAGTTAACATCAGCGACATCCCCAACGCCGACAAGATAGTGCGTCTCTTTGTGAGGTAAGGGATGGCTTTGCCGAATGATGTATCAGTAGGCTACTTCCACACCTCTGTCTCGGAAGGCGGGCTGGGACTTCCTTCCCTACGCTGGTTGGCCCCACTCCATAGCAGGGACTGCCTACTTGGACTAGTACCCAAACGTCGTGAGCAGAACATCTCCGACACATACCTGGCTAAAGAGCATGTTGCGACTCACCGAGAACGGTACCACCTACACCACCTCAGACGACATCAAGAAGAGGTGAGCTTGCACTAATCCATTGACGGCTCAGCGCTCAAGCTCTCCCACCAAGTGACCGGCCAACACCAGTGCGTAGCTGATGGGCCACAAAGGGTAGCAATATATTATCTGTCACAAAGTGAGGATTGGAACGCTGCCGATCCGATCTCGAACAACCAGAGGAAGACTCTGTCGCACGGGGTGCATGGCGCAAGAAACCAACAACCCTGTCTTGCAGATCTGCCCCCGCACTCATAAGGCTAGGATTGACATGCACGAACTACCTTGGTCATAATGTCGGACGTCAGATATTCCAAGTACAGGAGGAGCCTCACTACCAGACGCAAGAGGGACTACGGAAACCGAACATAGTCGCAACGATGGGCACAGTCCGACTGGTGAAAGATGCCCAGATTGTCGGCAAGCAGTCGGATTTCGAAAGAGCGTGAACCGCGAAGATAAGGAAGTACGCCGACAATTCTGACATCAAACGAGATATACAGTGAGAGACTGGCGCCACCAATATCCTGCATTTACCAGTTATACTCTCCTGGAAGGGAATCTGGTGCAAATTTTCAGCATCAGAATTTCTATCACTAGGCATCATCAGCCGGAGAGATGTCGCTGGTATTGCCACTGCGGTGCTTATCTGTGGAATCGTTGTACATACGACTTTCAACCGCTCGACCACAGTCACACGAAGAGGGCGTTGAAGGGACAAGACTATATTCCCTATTTACGGTGCTGCCTGCCGCACAGGCATAATCAATACCCTTTGTAATCATCTGTATATAATTGTGAAAATGTAAATGTAAATAGTTAATAAAGGGGACAATTCTTTTTCTGAATTTTGATGTAGAACGACCCTAATCTTTTAATATTTAGTTACCAGAAACTGCCGTAATCATCAATGATATATATATATATATATATATATATATTTTTTTTTTACATCATTTAATATATCTTCAAGAAAAAAAGTTATATTCATATAATTTAAAATGAATTATGTAGGGCATAACTAGTTCTACACAGTAACACTGATAAATTAATAAAAAATAATATATTTGACCTTGAAATTGAGATACCCCGAAATTTTTAGATTATAGGTATCTCAAAATCCTGAGGTGGTAGACCAAAACTGAGGTCATATTTGAGGTCAGCGCATCTACATTCATGGGGATATGATAGTCAGTGTTTTGGTACAGACCACATTTTATTTTTTGTGTGCCTGTGTTATCTAACAATACCCGTTTCCCTCAAATGCCCGACATTTCATGAACATTAGAGAAACGTTCCCGAAATTGCAGAAATCGTAGAAAATCACGAAAAATCCATATAAATCTCCAAAATTTCTTTGCAAAATGAAAATTTTTCTTATTTTGTAGGCAATTGGATTACCTATCAATATCGATTTCCCTCAAATGCCCTACATTTCATGTACATTGCATAAACATTCCTAAAATTGCAGAAATTGTAGAAAATCACGATAAATCCATACAAATTGCCAACATTTCTTTGCAAAATGAAATTTTTTTTCATTTTGTACGTAAAATTTATGCAATGTTCATGAAATGTATTTTTAAAATAACAAGTTTTTATTTTGTAGGGACAAAATAAAAAAAAATTTTCATTTTGCAAAGAAATGTTGGGGATTTATATGGATTTTTCGTAATTTTCTACGATTTCTGCAATTTCGGGAACGTTTATGCAATGTTCATGAAATGTAGGGCATTTGAGGGAAACGGGTATTATTAGATAATCTAATTATCTACAAGAATCTGTTTCTAGAAATATTTTTCAACGTTTCAAGAATTGAATCAGCACTTTTTCTGATTTTTTCCCTTACCCAGCCCACTGTGCGCCGTTCGTCCCCTCTTCGCTAGTCCAGTCAGCGCCGTCCTCCCTTCCACTTTTTCGTTTTCGGTAAAGGTTATACTGTTTTAAACAAAAGTATTTCCAATATAGAGTATAATTTATTTGAAAAATATATACAGCATTTATTTGGACAATAAATAGTCATGTATATCTTTGGCAACCATGTAGGCAGATCGAAAGCGTAAATTTCGGCAAGAACAATTTTTAAATCTTTACTTTTATACGTATCGTTCTCGTCGACCATGTTTGTGTAATATTGTTTGAATGTTTTAAAGTCCTTGACAATGTTCTGCATGTTATCTGCGGTTTCTTGTTAGAGTTTAATTTTTTCGTATTCGAGTATGTAGTCAAGGGTGCGATTTACTTTACCGACGCGTTCCTCGAGCATGTCTAGACGAAGATTGATTAAATTTCCTTGTTTTCGAAATCCTTCGAAAGTAGTCTTTTGCATAACGATGCCCGGGGGTATACCGAAAATTTTCCTCTTCTTTTTGCATGATGACTGCTCGGCTTCGTCTTCTACTTGTGTTGATAGTGACCGTTCATCGATAGTGATAGATTTGTTACCGTACGCCGATGTAAAGTTTAAATCGTGATTATCCAAGAAAAATGTGAAAAAACCATTATTCTAGGTTAGATTGGAGTATTGTTTCTCTGCGGGATAAGGTGAAACCATTGAGAAAGGAAAGGATTTGAAAAAAAACGAAAACGCTTTTTATCGTTACATAATATTTATTAACACACCTTAATCTAGTAATACATGATTGATTACATACGTCTGAGCCACGAGATTATTCGCTTGGAAAAGCGAGTGCTTTCTCAGATTTCTTATACTTATTTTTGTTAAATATTTTTTTTATAAAAATGAATAACTAGGGTATCGTTCTTTCTCTCGTCATGCGTAAAGAGTGCACAAAAGGTATCGATGCCAATACCACGTCACATGTAATACAAAAACATTATCTCGTATATTGAGCAGCACATTGAATCGATACTTTGAAGTGTCTTGAAGTTTCATCGAAAATTTTTGCAGTTTCTTCGTAGTCGCTGGATATGGTGTCTTGAAACTGGTGAAACACCATAACTGTTAAACTACGTTCCAAATCTGTTTTTGTCTATGTAGATGGCTACTCAGTGAGAGTCTGGTTTTGTCTGGTCATCCGTATTGCATACAATAGCAGTTGGTGGCATTAGTACGTTTGAGATTAGCATCATACACTCCGATCGTTTTCGCTTTCGATCCTCCAAAGCTCTCGCTATCTGACTTGTGTTCATCTTTTTCGTGTGCTTTTTCGGCTGTTTCGTATTCTGAATCGCTCGCACCGTCGACAACGCCCCTTCCTTCGAGCCCAAATCTGATACGGCTTCTTCTATTCCAGATGAGATTTTCTACATCATTAAAAAATAAATCACTTCTTTTTTCTGGCAATTGTTTGCGGTTTTCCGCGGATACTAGTGGGTAGAGCCACTCCCTGAGTATGTGTGCGCGATTGAGAGCACAGTATGACTTTTTATATGGATTATCCATATATCCATGAGTGATACATATTTGTTCGCTATTAAATTTCCTCTGCATATTCGTGAAACCTTCAATGGTCTAGTCTTCGATATCAACTATAGTACGTGGTATCATGGATTGAACAAGTCGTGCAGTATCGCTACCTCTCACATAAATTTTAGCAGCATTTCTGGCAATGTTATAAAAGTGATGTTGGAGTTTGCGTAAAGTGATATCGCCATCGAACCAATGTAACCCAAGAATTTTTGAAGATAGATATTGTTGGTTGTTTTCGCATCCCTAGTCAACTCGTCAAATAAGTGATGCGGAATAATTATTCCATGTCCCGAGACGTTCCCATGCAAACAGACAATGTCGACCTCCTTGGGTAAGAACTTGTTATCCTTGTCTCTCAAACCCTAAATTTCTGTTACGTAATCCATGATGCTGAAGTATATTTATGTATTCGTCACGAAGGGTAAAGTCGACTGCACTGACAACGGTAGGTCTCATCGATTTGTATTCGCTTCTCCCCACTATCGACTGTGACGATGTTGGTTAGAATCTACTTCTAGTACGTTGTCGAATTCATCGTAAATAATACAGTTGACAGATTCGGTTATTGCCTCTTCGAAACGAACATCGAGACGCAGAGATCCCGTTGATACGGGTTTGTAGTGGAAAATAGGACTACTTTCTATCCATGTTTGAGTGAGAGGGAGACTGAAGAGATCTAGTTCGCTCTTCATTCCTTCAGCGTTGCACGAGTGTAAATTCGCCATATTTATGTATGTCCAAAAATATCTGCAACACTTCAAGAGGTGTTTGTTTTGTTCTTCTTCTTCCTTTTGCCCCCTGACTTCTTACAGATTTTGGTTCTTTTTAACCTCGTCACCGATTTCCTTTGCGCTACGTTGCGCGTCTCTGACGATGATTTATATCCGTGCCCTGTCATCATTTCCGAGACCTTCTTTTCGGATTTCTTTTTCAAATTCTTTCCAGGTGCCCCAAGACGAGTGTTAACTGATTCTTTGAAACTCGCTTTGTCATCTAGCACGTTAAAGCCTGCACGAACACCTTCTCTACCCACAGCTTTGCCATCGTTACTCAGATATGGGACAATTTTTCGAAATATCGCACCGATGAAGTTTCCAATTCCAGAACCACACTGATAGGTTGAGCCCGCGTAAAAATTTATCACGCCAATACTACCACCGGTTTGCTGGTCGTAGTAGGCTATATAATGGCTCACTTTTTACCGATTACACTTAAAATGAAGCTCCTCGGAGTAATTTTTTGCGAACCTTTTCTTGAAGGTCTTCTTTGAACGACTGATTCGAACATAATTACCAACCTTGTATTTAGGGTATTTCGCTTGTCTTTGTCCGGTGAGACGTCTTTGCAGATTGGCGCGGGCTTGAGCGGCGTTGTACAGGTCTACGTGCGCTGATTTCATGCGTATAGTTGAGTGTATAGTTTTGTTGTAAGCATCGACAATTTTTGGTATTACATAGATATATCTATGTGTATTTCGGTGTGTAAAATATCTCCAAAAAGGTTCTTTGATTGTGCGATTTATTCTTTCGACAACAGGTGCTTCGACGTCAGGATTTCTGGCTACACGAAAGCGTATGAGAATTCCTTACTTTTGTCGGTTCGTAAGTAAATAGGGAGCCGTCCGTTGAGCGAGGACAGCCACAAGTCGGTCTCCCAAACATCGTCAAGGTTTGTAGCGTTGTATTGTAATCTGGAAATTTTCTGCGTATTGGTCAGTGAAGTGTGTAGGCATCTTAATTTCGTTAATTTCACGCACCGCGTCTCTGTCGTTGAAACATTCGTTTTTTTTTGAAGAATAAGTAACGTCTGTGCACTTGCAAGCATTTTTTTACTTTTCGACACTCTGTACGGAAAGTTAGTTTTTCCGCACGCTCGGCAAAAAAGTGTGTTCAAAATCTGACTTTCAACACGTCGTATCAAAAAATACTATACCATACATTTTCTGGAAAGAGGTTCTCGTTTCGCTCGGGTGTAAATATCACACGAGACGAAAATCTATTTTCCCACACCTTGCACCTTGCAGTACGTTTAATGCACACTTGCAGATACACTTTACCAAATGTTTGTCAGCTGTATGAAGTAGTGCTCTACGCTGCTGATTGTCAACGTGACAGGGCGCATTCAAAAGAGCCATACGCTTCTTTGAGAACTTTTTATTCGGTACCGATGTTATCTCGGCCATTGCTGCGATAGCAATAATTATTGTACACTGTCTTATACGCTTTTATTAGTTTTGATTTGACGAATATTTCGGGTCGTACGCATACTGCGGCGCATCGTCGGGAAAGATGCTCGTACGAAAACGATATTCGTCCAAAGTATTTTGTTACATATCCAGCAGCAGGTAACTGTACGGTGGTGAATACGCATCGATGTAAGCTTCTTGCAAGAATTTAGGGTCTTCAGAGTAAACTTGTCGTGCCAGGTACTGCATTTGTGCGCGATCTTGCGGGTTTTTAAAAAGTACAGTGTAATTGGAGTTGATCGACAAATCGCGCTGATTCTGGCCTTTGTGATATGTGAATGTGAATATATTTTGCGTTATAAAAATTACGCTTATATTTTTGTGATGGTAACCTTTTGTGAAGAGGTTGAGTATAACATTGGTGGAAGACTCGCGCATTAAATCGTCGAGAATAATCAATTTTTGTTATCGTTATCGTGAGAGTAGTCTTTAGGTTCTGGCACACCCTCTCGAAACTCGATTTTTTTACCACCACCTGACTTGTAGTTAGTTCGATATGTTTCTTGCCACTCGCCGCAGTAAAAAATAATACGATCGAAATGTACGTTACACATACTGGGTAGGTGTGCAAGAAATTGTTTCACAAATTCCAGCTTTCCAGCCATTATAGGATCTGCACAAATGCCGGTGAAGGGATGTTTCCACCTCGTATCCATCGCCGCTACTAATTCAAAGATCGCGCACCCTTTACCCACTCAGCCAGTAGAGAAGACGGTGGCGGCGCGGCGCGCTGCATGCGCACCGATTAGCTGGTCTTGCGCGTGCTATGTGAAGCTAGACCCTCGACAATCAGTTTGATTACCGAGTCGGACGAGCTTATAACCGCCGCAGTGGGCCCCATATTCACTAATGTAATTAATTTCTTTATAACGATTGAACTTAGAGTTTGACAATAGAAAGGATAATAGAAAGAATGTGAATTTTTTGTGAAATTTTTATTTACAAATTCTTCAATTAGCTACATTTTTAGCCAAACGGTAATGAATGACTGGCGGAAATATATCGTCTTTTTTTAAGTCAGTAGTACATGTTTTGACTTCATCGCGCGTTACAATCTCGTGCGTGGAAGTACGTTTGATAAATTTAAAGTTAATTCTAATCGTTTCTCTATCGCAAGATTTTTTATTGTTGTCAAAATTGTCAACGATCAGTGCCTTTATAGAGTCAAAATTTATTTTTATAAAATTTAAAAAATTTAAACATTTACGCTTAACCTTATCGACTTCTATGTGTGCACCCGTTGGTTTGATCGCTCGGTAAGCATAACATTTTGTTGCTGCAGAGACCATTGTCTCAATGTACGTGACCTCTCCGTAACTAGCGAGCTCATCCGTCATTGCGCCTAACAAATTGCCCAATGGAGGTTCGTATTCCTCGAAATTATTCTCGTCTTTTACAAAAATACGTTTGTCACAATTTTGAACAAAACATTTTTGATAGCCATGCACGTAGCTGCCTTCATATTCAAACATAACCCCTTTTCCGTCAAACTCGTCGACCGGTGACAAAAATCCGTCTACTAAAAAACCTTCGGGAAGACGGTATTCGTGTGCTCGATCGGCGTGAATTATTTTCCGACCAAACTGGTGCTCACACTGAACCAACCATTCGAGTGACTTTTGAGACTGATTGTTACTCCGTCGTTAACCGCGTGGTGGCATAATACCAATAGTTTGCGATTTAAAACAATTTTTTCTATAGAGTAATAACCATGCACTTGCTATGGTCGTCGCTTCGGTAAACGGACAAACTTGACCAACATTCCAAAATATTTTCCTAAAGGCTGTGCAAACGTGCCCCAAAATTTCAACATCCGTACGACAATAATCTTGAATCTCTTTTCGAAAGTCAAATACATAATCGCGTGCGGTTTCACCATACTATTTGTCAAAAGCGTGTCTCTTCGAGTCAGACATAGACTCCGGTACATAATAGCGAGCTTCCGGCAGAGGTCCAGTGTAATCATTATGCTCTACGGTATTAAATAGGTGAGGAAAATACCCTTTTTGGCACTCGGTGGAAGCCCAAAGGCCTTTGGCAACGCGCTCAACTTTATGTGAAAATAATTTAAGCTATCAATAAATTTGGTTCGTCCCGATTTTAGCATTAGAATATTTCTCCCATTAAGAATCAGCCTCGCTACTGTATCTTTACGTTTCTCGACAATTTCTCTCAAAATAAATTGCGCATCGAAACCGTCGGCATTGTGCGAGATACATATAATTTTTTCAAAAATGGACTTCTCACGTAAATACAAGTCTAAAAAGTCTCTTACAGGTTTTTCTTTAAATATATGCTCCCGCGTCCCGCAAGTGTTGCATTGACCAGTCATATCGTCGTTTTCCAAACAGTCTGAGAATACCTGCTGAACGATGCACAGAGTCGGTATGTATTCGACCGTAGTTGAGTGATTCTTATAAGGCTCTTCTTGCCGTGTCTCCAAATCGTAAAATACATACAGATATTTCTTATTTTTAGTCCGCTTCGAGGGGTCTACAGACCTTATGAAACACAAACTATTGATCGAATGTTTCATTCGACAGAGTTTACAATACGAAATACCGCACTCATGTTGACCACGATGTACGTAAAAGCGTTTGTGACATACAACACACATTTTTTACTTTGTAAGATCCTGCTATTTTGTGATTGTTAAAACAACGTTCGCCTTGTACCTGGTGGCTCCATGACATTGTCACCGGCCGCATCTTCTACTACACGCTCGTCACCAGTATCGGCTCTACCATTGTCTGTTTGTGTAGGTGCAACGCTGCTCTCGGACCCCGATGCTAACGCGTCGAGAGAAGACTCGCTCTCTAATTACGCTATACAAGAATAAAACAAGGCGAATGAGAAACATTTTTTATTTTTTATTCATAAATATATAAAATTATTATGACAAATTAATTTTTTTAATTTTATTATTCCTCTGGATGGCCAGCGAATGTTTCCTAAACTCTTTCAAAGAGTTCTTCCAAATCTATCTGGGTGTGAAGAGGTGAATTGAGATCTTCCACCTGTGTATGAAACCACCTCATTTCTTGCGCTCGTCGACAGTAACGGATTCTGTCCACGTATACGAGTAGCCGAATCGTGGCGCACGACAGTATCCACGCCATTTTCTTCGCGGCGAATGACTTTATACAAAGCAAATGGCACACGAGAGAAAATTTATAAAAAAGTATAATTTGCTTTACTCACGTTCGTTGATGCGCCAATCAAGCAGCCGATTAGCGTCGAAGTGGTGGTATGTCATATGTGTTCGGTCAGTAATGTGATGGTAAAAACGGTCGCTCTCGGTCTCGACGGTAATAAAACCGATGCATGAGAGCAGCTCTCGACCGCCTTCTGTGTGGTCCACTAGTCGATTCAGAACCTTCCACCTCCCCTAAGTAACCCGGATCTTGAGACGCTTCGATCTGTGCTGCATTAAGAAAGGTTTGCGCTTCCGCCCTAGTCGGCTCCACATATGTCACCATCAGCGTCCTCGTCAGATGACCACTGGCTACAGGACGCGAGAGCCTCGAGTCATTCTCATTGTCTATCAACTCGATTGACGACATATATTCTTCTTCTTCTTCGTCGCTTGTTTCCTTAACTCTTTCGTCTTGTCGCTGGTCAGCCTGTTCAGTGGCATCAGAGATAATCGATTCTTCTCTGCTCTCTTCCACAGGTACATTCTCCACATGTGCCGAACCACTGGCCAAGTACTCATTATCGATAGCATCTTATACTTCACTTACCGCTCTCTGTACAGTGTCCTCATCCGCATGTTCAGAACACGTCGAACAGCTGTCACTTGTGGCTGCTTTGTTATTCTGCATGTGATCGCTCTCGACTACGTGAATCGCGTCGTCATCCGATTCGCCATCGATTAATAACGAATCTAGAGTTATAACATTAAAATATTTACGTTTTATTTTAGCAAATGTGTATCGACCAAAAAATTGAATGAAAATTTCATCAAATCAAAGTATATACAAAAACAAATTATTTACTCGTACATTTCAAACAAAAATTTTGAAATGTACGAGTTAAACAAAAAAGACCGGAAACGTTTTACTTATTTTTTACGCATTTTAAAAATAATGTATTTTTTACCAAAAATATAATAGTTTTAAAACTATACTGCACTGTGTACTATTGTGATTCGTTAAATACGCACATATTTACCACTACTTACGATAATTTTATAGATAGTTTAAAAATATTTAATAAATGTTGAAAACTTACCAGAATATTCTTCATATTCAATCATCAAATTCTGAAGTCCTGGTACATGCGCCATCCATATTGCTAATAAATATTCCATAGTAAACCGTACCGCTAATTCATTTTCACGAAAGAAAATTCTGTCAAATTGTGTAATTTCACGAAAACTAGAGCACGAGAGTAAATAGTTCAAGTCGCGTTTTAGTTGGACATACACCATCCGCCAAACCCTTCAACGCCACTCAAAATCACATCGACGATAAACTGTTGTTGTCCTATACTTGAGAGCAGTAGCGATGCAGAAATAGTTATTTTCGATACAAGTGTGCAAACTGGGTCATTTGTGACAAAAACACCCGTGCAATAATGACCCTTTTCGGTCACGTGTATCGAAATCTATTTTTTTTAACGAAGTGTGCGAAACTTTCTCATGCTTGTTTTGCGTGCGCGAAGTAGCTGTTTTACACACGGCGTGCGCGAAAGTCGCGCATGCGCAGATC
>JAWWEQ010044994.1:0-16987 GCA_035583055.1 Torymus tubicola | reverse complement strand
TATACCAATTTTGGTGAAGTTTCGTTGAGAATTGAGTTGTCACAAGAATTTTGTCCATTTTTTCCCACTGTGCGGCGGTATAATGCTGACTGCTCCAATACCGAAGAAAAATGTGCTGAGTGGGATATTATTACCGTCAAATTTGGGAATACAGTCAAGCGCGTCTTTGATAGATAAATTCTTTAAAGGAGCTAAAGTTGAATTATTGCGAAAAGTCTTTAACATGTTCGGCAGCGCCCCTCTCTGAGGTATAAAAGGAGTACTATGGGCTCGCATCCCTGCTAAATTTGGTATTTGATTTGAAGTATTATTTAAATTTATCAGCTCTGCCGATCTAGTCTGTTCAGCGCCCGTATCATTCATATTTAACACCGATTGAAATGATAATGTGGGCTGATCTTCAGTAATTTCCTGTCTTTCTTCTAATAATTGTGGGATTTTCTGCTAAATTAACTGTTTGTCTGTTGCCGAGACTGCTTGCATGATTTCGTTTAACCTAATGTTTTGCCTCTTGAATTCTCCCAAAATATCTATCATTAATTCATCTTGGCAAATTTTTTCTACTCAGTTTTCTCTCAGAGTTAATTTCTCTGTTACATAAAAGGTGTGACTCTATGACATAAAAGTTCGAATGGTGTTACTCTAAAGCACAAAGGTGTTACTCTATGTCATAAAACATCAAAAGTTGTTTCTCTTTAACACAAAAGGTGTAACCCTACAACATTAAAGTTCAAAAGGTGTCACTCTATCATATAAAAACTTTTACTGTATGACATAAAAGATCAAAAGGTGAATACTCCTCCACATAAAAGGTGATACACTATGACGTAAAGATCATGACTTGTTATACTATGACTTAATACTATGACTTAATTTGGTATAAAAGATCAAAAGGTGTAACTCTATCACATTAAAGGTGTGACTCTATAACATAAAAGTTCAAGAGGTATCACTCTATCACATTAAAGGTGAGACTCTATGACAGAAAAACTATTAAAATTTCCGTGGTTTCCGCGTTTTTCGCCATCGCGCCTTCTGATGCCATTTCTAAAAATTTTTATTTCTAACAAATTTCCTAAAAAAAATTTAGCTCAACCAGAGAATTGAGAAGACGATAGAGAAAAAAAAAATTTTGCACCGAAGCAAAATTACAAATAAACATAATTTATGCTACTTTCATTTTCATCCCCGAGTTGGGCCCCCAATTGTAACGTCCGGGTTACAATGACGCGAAGACGGTAAAGTCAGAGCGGTAATGTTCCACTTTCGGTCTACACCTACACGTAATAACCACGGGAGTAGGAACGCGCGAAAAAAACTAGTCGGACAAAAATAATAAACGTAAACGCAAATATTTAATTAAGCGGCAAGCAACAGCGAACATATAAACACAGAAAGAAATAGAGATAGCAATTGCAAATGTTACTTACTTTGCTGGTTGTCGATTGGTTGAGCGTCTCCGACGTAGCTTCAAGGCAGCAGTGGACCCAAGCGCAGCGGGAGATTTAAATGGAAAGGATAGGTAGTTCGCAAGTAAAAAACTCGAGAATGCAATTATTTGAAATTTATTAATTGCATATAAGTTAATACACTTGATAATACTAATTGTAGTCGAGATTCAAAATCAACAATTAAGAGAAGCTTGATAATCTTAATTTAATTCTGTTAGAAAGAATTCTAAGCCAGAATTTACAAAGTGAAAATTATTCTATGTTCCAATTTATGAAGCGAAAATATTAATAAAAGTCAGAATAATTCAATATCAAAATATTTCTAAGTCCGAAATTAACAGATTGAATAAGCGATGGACAAGGGCTTCGCCTTACAAATTAGGAGAACAAAAAGCTTCTGCCACGATCTGTGGTGAACCATGCTTTTTGTATCCAAAATGTCGTCATCAATATTAGCGTTTAGTTTCGGGGTGCAAACGGGAACAATCCGAGGGGGTTGCTAAGGATACGAAAAACAAAATAGTCAGCGCTTCTAGAGTACTCTAGGACAAGCTTATCCTAGGATCACAATCATGTCGCCATACTCAGCTATATTCTATGACTAACAAATGTATCGCTAGGAGTTAACGGCGCTCGGTGTTTTCCGACGGTCGGTAACTCGTACATAGGAAAAAATATACCTAGATAGACTACACATACTCATGCTTATACACTTAGGGGCGCGGTCGAACTTGCGTGACACCGGATATGCCTGAATTTCTGTTTGTTTCCATATATATTTACAATCTGTTTAAATCTACAAGATTAAGTAAATTATATAACATTTTAGTGAATGTAACGTGATCCGGCACACACCATGTCAGTGGTGTTTACACTATAATTAATAAGAGATTAGACAGTATAATGATTTGTTAGAGGCATAGAGATAATAATTTTGAAACAGTTTTGGATTTCACAAAGATCGGTATTTCTTCAGTCTAGAAAATGCATTAGTATTTTTTAGTAAGTTTTTCGTA
Source organism: Torymus tubicola (assembly GCA_035583055.1). Lineage (NCBI taxonomy): Eukaryota > Metazoa > Arthropoda > Insecta > Hymenoptera > Torymidae > Torymus > Torymus tubicola. Next base: position 14,520 of record JAWWEQ010044994.1, on the reverse strand, counting down.
AGCTTGGTAGGATGATTCTCGAATCTTCTTTTATATGAGGCGTTTCACGTCAGACATCCAAGCGCGGCGCGTGAGTTACTATTTCGAACTCGTGTTTACGATATTAAAACGTACTTAAAAAAATTTAATGAAAAGCCTATCCAACGTATTTTTTCCTCTGGCTTAAGCTCGTTGGCGTAAGTTTTCCAATGGTGCTATTAGTTTTCCGAATTTCCGAACGCCTTGTGTTTCTTGAACAATATCTAGGAAAAATCAAAAAACGCCTATGGAGAAAATGTCTATTCCTATGTAAAATTTCCTCTTCTTTCGATCTAGCAGGTCCAAAAAATATTAAAAATATAGTGTTTGAGATATAACACGTTTTATGTTTTTTCAAGGTCAAATTTATAAAATCTTGGAAAACTAATAGCACCATTGGAAAGCTGAGCAGAAAACACGTTGGATAGGTTCTTCATTACATTTTTTAAAGTACGTTTTAGTATCGTAAACACGAGTTAGAAATAGTATGATTCGGCGCTCGCGCGCCGCGCTTGGCGGTTTGAGGTGAAACGCCTCATATAACGTTATAAACCTTTTGATTTCTTCTCTTACTGTAGGTATTTTTATATTGGTTCTGATTATATCGTTTGTCACGTACCAAGGAGCATCTAATACTTGTCTGACTGTTTTTGATTGAAATCTTTCTAGAATGTCTATGTTAGATTTTGGGGCTGTGCCCCAAATTTGTACTCCATACGTCAGACAGGTTTGATTACGGATTTATAAATAAGTACTTTGTTCTCTAGAGAGAGTGGTGATTTTTTAAATTTGTTTAATAATCTAGTGTGCCACACTTTGTCGAAAGCTTGTGCTATATCTAGAAATGCGATAGAGTAGTTGTAAATGTCTGTTTATCTATGTGTGGGTTGGTTTGAAAGAAAAGAGTGTCGTCTTCAAAGCCATTCGTGTCTTGGGAGTACTCTTTTCATTAATAGTACTTACGGTGCAAAGTACCGTTTAGTTTATGTTGAATTCTCTCGCTTCTATTGACAACAATATACAGTCCGATACTTTTTAAAGACTCTGTATGTAAACAATTGTCTCTCATGCTCCAATGGGTTTCATAATTCATCACAAGATAAGCTGCTAGTATTTAGTGTTTGGGTTGTTTTCTTCTGCTATCTCGATATTAGACAACGGAATTGGTTCGAATATTATGCGAATTTTTTTAAAACTTATTTTCACTTTTTATTCTTGTGTTGTAGTCTCCATTTAGTCTATATCTAGGCTAGGGGATTGCTCAAACCACGCATATCTGGTAATACGCGATCGAGGGTTAGAAGTTCAAATAATGTTAAGCTTACCGTAGCAGATAAGACTAATGAACAAGTAAATACTCCGGTCAAAAAGATTGAAATAACTTTAAATTCACCATTAACTGGTCTATATTCACTGGCAGATTTTATAGGGGCATCGCATAGTTCTTTTGATCTAACATTACTTCTATCGGCCGCTGAAATTCGCCAGTGGAGAAGTAAATTAGTTCAGCATGGCAGGGCGTTTAACAAATATATTCTAGAATCAAAAAAGACGACAGCCAATAAAGAGATTCTCCAAGAATTTAATTTCAGTGAATAAAAATTGCAGAGCATCAATAACCAAGAACTGTACGGGAAACGCAACAAATAGCTCAACGGTCTTTAAGAGTATTGTCGAGAAGTTATTGTCTGAGATTATTCATAACGAACTTCCTCAATGTTTCGAAGACAAAATTCCTAACATAGTAAAAGATTCCATGAAACTGGCAGCCGAGTGTACCTTATCTGATACGCTATCAAAATTACAAATGCTAATTGATCAAATTTCTCTCCTACATATTCAGATGTTTTAAAAATTATCAATAAAATCCAACTACCTCGTGGTCCCACTATTCACGTAACTTAAATATCTAGCTTTACAGTAGCTCCCATTCCACAATTTGTCCAAAAATTCAAAACATTTACTGATACTAAAATTACTCTTATAAAAACTATTAATCTTGCAACAGTTAATTTAAAAGTAAAGAAAATGTTCTGAGGGGAATGCTGTTAAGATAGAAGAAAATCTGTAGATCTAGATAAGTTACGAAAAGAGCTGGCTCAGTCTAAAGTAGGTCTCGAAGTTAAAAATTTCGGATCTATGGTGTCCCGACAAGAAAAGAGGCTGTGAAAATTACCGATGACATCAAATCAAATCTTGATCCCGCGTGAAAATATTATATGAGATCTCATATGAGATCTACATGAGATGCTGCCCGCTAGGCGGCGAGCTAAATTAAACTCTCCTTACTGAGTAAGTAGCGCCAATGGTAGATAAGGAAGTCAGATGGCATCGTCCGCACGACTTTTCCAATACCATTGGAAATTCGAACTACGAGGGTTGCCTCGTTTTTTGAATGTCTTTAGATAATTAAAAGGCTTGGCTTCTCCCATTTTGACTTCGGATAAAGTCTTTCTACTTACTTGAGAAAGTAATGATGTAATATAAATAAATATTACAAGAGTTCTATGACCTCTTCGAAACACCTCTTCTTCAATTGGCATTGACGGTATTTCTTGTCGTAATTTAAAATATTGTTGGCCCGTAATAAACAATATTATTTTACTAGAGTGTTGAGCGCGTTACGCACGAGTTAAGTTGTCGTGCACTCTGTGTCTCGATCTCACATACAATACACTTTTCTCACACAGACAAGGTATTGTCGTAAGAATAGTTAAATAAATTTTAGACAATAAAGTGGTGAGATTTTATTAATAAGAGATTCGTCTCTCAAACGTCCGTACAGATAGGATTCCCAACAAAGACTGACAGATCGTTATATTTTAAGATGAGCATACAAAGCTATAACATATATATTTATATTACATTGATTATATGAACTGTTATTTCGGAGCAGGTAATGCAAATAAAGAGAATTAGTTAAGTATATGGACAAAGATTTATTGCAAGAAGGATGTAATTAGATCATTACAGTGCGAAAGGTCGGCGCACAACTAACTGTACATAGATAGCGCACTAGCGTCTTTCATTTTCACCTGTACACACATACATTCAAAGGCGTATTACCAACCTATAGTAATACACTATGCTTGCACAATTTTTTAATTGATTTGAATCAAAATAATAATATTGACCCTCATTATGTTGAAAATAACGACAATCCTAACCATCAATATAATGAATTTGATGGATTTAGAATTCGACAGAGATTGTGTTCATACCTGGTATCACCTGAAGGAGCTGTACCATAGCTCTGGGATAGAATCTAGATTATTTAAAATACACGTTTCGTGATTCTAACAGAAAATACTTTTTAGTGTCTCTAGTGATTGTAGCGATTAACTCTTTTACAGTATTAATATCAAGTAACTTATAAGTATGTTATATCACACAACAACTAATGTGGATAAATGTTTCAAAAATGTACAGACTTTGACAATGAAAGTGTTCATAGATTAAAAACTAGGGTTAGGCGATATAATGTATTGTTTTAAAAGATCTGATATTTTATCTTTAAGGTGGGTTAGGTCTGTAAAAGCACAAAATAGGAAGAAATTCTGTGTATATGCCAATGACACGAATTCACTTTCCTATAAACTCAAAGTTAAAATTGTATATACAAATATAAATGGTTTTGATATTTACATATGAATAAAGAATAATAAAAGTTTCATGATTTTTTATTTTATTAATATGCATATAAAACATTTGTGATACAAACAGGTTTTTTATAACTACTAATACTACAACTTTTGTATACTACACAAGTACATGAGTTTCACAAAAATTTTCAATACATTGCAAAATAAATTGCAATTTAGAATAGCACTTAATTGGATTTTAAACTTCAGTTACAATAGAATTCAATAATTTAGTTATTTCATTACATATTTTAGACCTACTTTTGAGGGAGTTATTCTAATTCTTTGATCTTAATAGCGATATCATAAATTCTGCAGCATTTTTTTCTCATATAATGGAATAACTAAATATACATGTTTTGTATTAACTGATTCATTATTATTTTGAATATTTTCTTCCATATTTGACTGTTTTTTCAAATACTCCATGACAACTTCTTCATCATTATCAAGAAATTCAACACTTTCTATGTCGTTACAATTAATATTTTTAGTTTCATGATTATTTAACGTAAAAATGTCAAGTATATCTGAAAATTCTTCTGCAAGAGGTAAATTTTCTTCTTCGCCCTCTGCAGTGAATCCCATAATTTTTTATTAGTTTTATAAGTACCACAATTTTTGTGTTTTATAAAATCTTGAAGAAAAATCAAATTGTTGTAGAATTCATTCTGAAACTTGCTTATTACTTTTTATCTAGCTTTTTTTAGATTAAGGTTAACAAATCTACGTCTCATATTTGTCCAGATCTTTTTTAATTCATCATCTGTAAAAAAGTATAATTATTTGATTGAATATTGTAAGTATAAGTCAAGCCAAGGATCACCCGCGTCCGGCGTACACGTTACGTGGTCCACACCAGTCAAGGCAAGGAGTACCCGCGTGCAGCCTACACGCTACGGGGCTCACACAAGTCAAGTCAGGAGTTACCCACGTTTTGGCGCGCTACGGGGTCCACACAAGTCTACTCACGGACTATGAACGTGGAGCGCGAGCTCCGGGGTCTACACCTATCCATTCACGAACTTCTCAAATAAGCGGAAGGATGTTTTGTCCTAATACATGGACACACGTATCGTTCCAATTTTGACAATTTTTCTTTTTAAATTAAAATGTGCAACTAACGTCTAGTCAATTTAGCCCTTTATGCCATTTAACGCTAATTTAATGATCTCTAGTTAGTCAAGATTACTTTAATTAAAATTGAGACTATTTAATTTGAGATTAATATGTTAATTGAATTTGAGTTTATTGCAACTTTAATTGTAACATTTAACTAGTCTTGAGAAAATTGAATGCCATTTCTCATTAGCAAATTCTTATATTATTGGACCTTGGAGTTTTACTGCTGTCTGCTGATGCCACATCTCGTTTCAACTTCAACTGCTGATCTACTCATCTGGTTGTATTCCTGGCTCAGCTGCTGACTACGCTGCAGAGATAGCAGCATACAACGCCTGCAGTATCTCCTCTTCGAGCAGTCAACGCTGTGAATCATCTGTAGATTCACCGTGGGAACGTTAGCAGACGCACTGAACGTCGCATCTTAAAGCGCATCTCAATTTTCATCCTATTTCTTACTCTACTCTCGAGTGGGTAAAAATAGTTACATCGATACCAAAGTTTGAATATTCAGATTTTTTGCTTGTTAAATTACTTTGATTTCAAAATGAAGGAGTATCATGAAAAGCAATTATCTCTTCAAGTTAAGATTGCAAATTCTTTTCAAAATTTTAAATCCAAAGATAAAGAGAACATGACTGAAGGCAATGCTCAAGCTTGTTTAGCCAGTCTTGAGAAAAATTACGCTACCTTGCAAACAAATCATGAAAAAATTACGCATCTGAAGAAAATTGATAAGAAGTATGTCTATTTTACAAGTAACCTCGTTGATTTGGTTGAAGATAGTTTTTATGGTCGAAAAGGTGAATTTCTTGATTATCTTAAAATTCTGAAGGAAAAATCCGCTACGGCTGGCTCTTCTACCTCCGCAGCTGCGATTCCTCCAAGTTCGGCTCAATCTAACGTCTCGTTTCAATCATTACCAAAGGTAGATTTACCAAAATTTTCAAGTAAATTCTCAGATTGGGAGAATTTTAGGGATGTTTTCCGCGTTGTCATTTACCGACGCGAAGACTTATCACCGATTATGAAATTACACTTTCTTCGCACTAACCTTACAAGTGAAGCTCTGGAAAAAATGAAATCTCTTCCTATTTCGGGTGCTAATTATGAATGAGCTTGAAAGGCTTTAACTGACTATTACGAAAATTAAAGACGTATTTCTTGATTATCTTAAAATTCTACTTAGTTTTTTCTTAATTCTACTAACTCTAAAGAGTTAGCTTTCACATTTCGGAGATATTTGCAGGTAAGCTAAGAAATCTGACACTTCGTCAGAAGTTAAACGTATTTCTAGGGAAATTATCAATCCCATTAACAGTTTAACAACTCTTAATAGGGCTGCTCAGCTAGGTAGTGATTTAATTGTGCATTTTAGGCTTAAACGTTTCCATTTAAATACACGCAAAGAATGGGAACGACATCTCGGTGATAGTGTCGCCCCACCCACGATGGAGCAACTTCAAGCCTTTCTTCGAAGTCAAACCCTCACTCTAGAGGCCATCGAAGCTGGCACTAAATCATCACCGAGTAATAACTCTAAAGTTTAATCTCCAAATTCGAAATCACGTAAGACAGAGTTCGATAATTCTCATACGGCATATTCTCATCAAACTTCAACTAAGTCCCCGACAAAAAAGATGTGTTCGATTTGTAATCAATCTCATTTCACAAACAAATGTAAACGATTTCTTAATAAAACGATTTCTGAGCGAAAGCAATTGATCAAATCCTCAATCCTTTGTTTCAACTGTTTAGGGAAGTACAACGTTAAAAATTGTACTTCCAATTATCGATGCTTTCTCTGTAAAGCTAAGCATCACATTTTAGTGTATGTTGACGGTTACCAAGCACTCAGTCCGTTGCAGACTGAACAAGGTGCCTTAGAACAAAGCACTCTTAGCCCAAACTGTGACAATCTCGTGACATTCTGAAGACGACCAAACTGCCCCTCAAGTAGTCACTCTCAATAGTGGAGTAAGTACTAAATGTACAGGAGTACTTTTAGTTTCCACTAGGGTTAACGCTCTTGGTCCAAATGGTACCAAAATTTAAGTTCGTGCACTGATCGATCCTGGATCTCAAATCTCAATTGTTACACAAGGTTTATGTAATATACTTTCTCTAAATTGTAGAACCAGTAACATGAACATTCAAGGTATAGGTGCGAAAACAGCTGCCGTGTCTTCTAAGGTAGTTAGTCTTACTATACAACCTCATTTTGATTCAACTTATTTTCTAGAAGTTGATTCGATAGCTTTGCCAAGATAATCCTCTTATAAGCCCCCCGTCATAGGAGGTATTACTAATTTCGAATACTTAAGAGGACTAAAATTAGCAGATCCCATGTACTCAAACCTTCACGCATTGCTATTCTTCACGGTGCATATTTCTTCGTCACCTTCAGAAATACAGGTAGAATCAATATCTCTTCATTGTTCGAACAGCTGCGGGCATGAAGCAAAAGTCTTGGAACTCGTACAAGATTTTTGGAGAGCGGATGAATTAGGTACTGATAAAAAATCTTACTTTAGGATTTTTACCAAAAAACCTCTCGGCAGGATGAGTCGGGTCGGTATATAGTAAGTCTCACACTGAAAGTTCGAGATAACTTAACCTTTGCTCATCTCGAGAGCTCTCATTCTGCGGCATTACGCGCGCTCAATCGTCTTGAATCAAACTTCGCTAAGGACGAAAAACTCAAAGTAGCTTATACTGATTTCATAAAAGAGTACATTGATTTAGGTCATATGTCACTCTTCTCAAATTTTGCATCGGTATCTAACCACTCTCAAGTCTTCTTATCTTACCATGGTGTGTGGAAGGAAACCAGTACAATAACTAAATTACGTACTGTTTTTAATGGCTCGAGCAAGAGCAAATCAGGGATTTCGGTCAATGATCTTCTACACATTGGTCCTAATCTTCTACAAAATACCGTCGCTTTGATCTGTGCTTGGCGTAGGAACAAGATTGCTCTTTCAGCTGACGTGGAAAAAATGTTCCGTCAGATTGGTGTTGAACTATCTGATCAACCTTATCAATCTATCTCATGGTGTTTCAATACAAATACACCCATTCAAACTTACCAATTGACTACGGTGACGTATGGTTTGGCATGTTCGCTTTAGCAAGCCATGCGCACATTGCTTAAGCTGGCCTAAGATTACGACAAGGATTATCCAGTAGCAGCTGAAGCTGTTGGTACTGAAATGTATTCGGATAATCTACTTTCTGGCGCTCAAACATTGGAGGAAGCTTCGCAAAAGTAAGAAGAGTCAATTCAACTCTTTAAACGAGGTCACTTCAATCTTTGTAAGTGGAACTCAAACAGCCCAGAAGTACTTGCTTGCTTGCCAGGCAATATGTTAGCCTCAGATTCTATTTCTTTGTTTGCCTCTGAATCATCTGTACCAATATTAGGTATAGATTGGCACCCTCAACGTGATTGTTTCAGCTTTCACATCGAAGGCACTCCAATTGCTTTACCATTTACGAAACGTTCCGTACTTTCAGGGGTCGCTCGTATCTTCGACCGTATGGGATGGTTGGCCCCGATTGTAATAACTGCAAAGATTATTATGAAATCTCTGTGGATTCTTAAGGTTAGTTGGGATGAAGAACTTCCTGTCGAAATCTCCAACCGGTGGCAGAATTGGTTGCAAGATCTTCATTTCATTTATGAGATTAAAATCCCTCGCTGGAATGGATACTCATTACAATGTGAACTTCTTGAGATACATGGATTTGCGGATGCATCTAAGTATGGTGCAATCATTTATCTGCGTTGAATTTTAAACCAAAATATTTCAATCACGCTTCAAGTAGCCAAAACGCGAGTACCTCCACTTAAAACACTAAGTATTCCTCGATTGAAACTATGCGCTGCGTTGCTGCTTGCTCGATATGGCTCAAACGTTCATCGAATCTTTTCCAATAAAGATCGAAAGTACTCATCTATGGTCAGACTCTGTGGATGTACTTTTCTGGCTAAAAGACCACCCCTCTAGATGAGGAGTTTTTGTAGCTAATAGGTGCTCGGAGATTCACACTCTGTTACCTAATGCCTATTGGCATCACGTTCGATCAGCTGACAACCCTGCTGACGTTATATCACGAGGTATCGAGCCCTCGAAACTATCTTCTCACACCTCGCGGTGGAAAGGCCCTAGTTGCCTAGGGCTGATAGTCATGAGCCATGGTCGCAGTCTCATGACGAACTCAATTTCACTGTAAATAGTCTAAATCTCCAGCCTAGTTATACTTTAGTCGTTAACAATGTCGCTCCAAATTTTGTTAAGAATACTCCAGAAATTTGGAGCCTTATCAATTATTACTCGTCGCTTAACAAGTTGCTACGACTGGCTTTGTATTGCTTCAGGTTCCTTTATCGAATCCGCTCGAAAACTGAGTGTAAAACGAAATCAAGTTTGGTTATCAGTTTTTTCCCTGTTCTTCAATCTCTACTATGACACTCCGATATCTAAAGCGGTGAGTGCTAGTGAGATTGAAAACACCACATTCTGATCTATTTGTTTCAAACAGCATATTTTAAGCTCACCATCGCACCAACGCACACCATCTGGCGTGGGGCAGCTCGGACACGAACAGCAGAGGAGAGAAGCTCCTGCAGTTCCTCTCCACCACCAACCTTGACTGAACAGAGGTTGTAAGCCTACTTTCCAAAATAGTAATAGGAGGAGGTCATTGACATCACCCTGGCTTCGAGGAACATGGGGAATGCGATTACGGGATGGAGGGTCTCGAACGAGATCTCCATGTCGGATCACAACCACATAGTTTTCGAAATCAGGGGTCGCAGCACCGAATCTAGACTCTACCGGAATCCGAGGAAGAAGAAACTGGGCCACCTACGTTGAAGAACTGGGGGCAATCAAGTCGTTCCCGGATAGATATAGCAATCAGATAGAACTTGGCCACTGCGGGAAGGTTCTTAAGAACATCATCGTTAGTGCGTTCGAAAACAACTGCAGATTACGCACGAAGCCAGTGCAAAATTGGAGCCCCTTGGTGGAATCCCACATTGGAGACGTGGAAGAAAAAGACCAGAAGACTTAATAATAGATCTAAGAGAACGAAAAATCCAGCCGATAGAGAAGCTTTTAGAGACGTTCAAAGAGTACATAAAGGAAATCGAAAGAGCCAAAGGCAACGGATAGAAGAATTTTTGCGAGAGCTTGAGCAGTGTCTCTGATACAGCTAGATTGCTCAAACTTGGACAACCAAAAACGCAAGGGCCAAATCTAATAAGACTTGGCTCGGGGGAACGGGCGGAAGACGAGAGGTCGGCAATAGACTGCCTCTTGGACACGCACTTTCCCCAGCACGAGATAGTCACGATGGAACAGTATGAATTAAGAGCCAACGGTGCAGATTGGGAGCTTGCGCGACGAATCTGCGCCGAGGACCAAGTAAGATGGGTGGTATGTACCTTCGACCCCTTCAAGGCAACCAGGAACAGATGGCATCTTTCCGGCGCTGTTACAGAAGAGGCTTGACCTACTTGCCCTCATCTTAGTCAAACTTTTTCGAGCTTGCCTAGCGTATGGGTACATACCCGAATGCTGGCAAGTGGCCAAAGTGGTTTTCATGCCAAAACCCAGCATTGCACAACACTCAAAGCCGAAAGACTACATCAGTTTGACATCCTTTGTCCTCAAGACAATGGATAGACTGGTGGACAGATATATCAGAGAAGAACCATTAGCAGCTCATCCTCTGCACGAAAGACAGCACGTCTATCAGAAGGCAAATCGGTGCATACCGCTCTGGCTGAAGCGGTCGCGTTTGTGAAAAAGGGGATGAAGGACACAGGATTGGTTTTGGCCAGTCTACTTGACGTGGACGGAGCTTTTAACCACGTCACGAAAGAAAACATTGTGAAGGGCGCCGAGGATCATCTCATACCCAACACGGTTAGCAGATGGCTTTGGCGCATGCTGAGTAGTAGAAGAGTGAAGGCACACTGAGGCTCGCAATCAGAAGTAAGGACAGTAGGAAAGGGCTGTCCGCAAGGAGGAGTGCTGCCTCCTACGATGTGGTGCCTGGTGATTGATGAACTCATCAGACTACTGAATGAGCTGCGAACGCTTGGCCTCTTTGCCCAAGCGTTCGCAGACGATGTCCTCATACTAGTGAAAGCGGACGACGAGCACTTACTTGCAGAACTAATGCAACATGCGTTAGGCATAGTGCAAGCTTGGTGTGAGTCCGTCAGGCTGTCAGTGAATCCAGATAAAGTTAATATGATATTGTTCACTACCAGATACAAGATCAAACCTATCGAGGGAGTGCACCTGGGTGGTAAACCCCTGAAACTGGTAAATGAAGCTAAGTATCTGGGGGTGACCTTAGATTCCATACTGAATTGGGGAAAACACATAAAGTACATAAGCAAGAAAGCTATCAATACCTTCTGGGCCTGTAGGAGGGCGTTTGGAAACACCTGGGATCTGTCTCCGGACAACGTAAGGTGGATGTATGAAGCTATCATCAGGTCCAGATTAACGTAGGGATCTCTGGTATGGTGGCAGAAATGCTTACTAAAAACTCACCGGAGCTCCCTAGACAAAGTACAAAGACTGGCGTTAGGGAGCACAACGGGCTCTCCCAGCACTACGCCCCTTGCAGCACTGGAACTAATACTAGGAATTTCACCACTGCAAGCTTTTATCAAAGGAGAGGCGAGCAAGACATGGTGGCGCATCAGAGATGTCATTGGGACAGGGGAGGGCTGGACCAAGAACTTGGTCAGGCCCTACCCCCTGATATCGAAGCATCGAGGTGTGAAAAAATAGGGCGATGGATTATATTCCGGAAACCCTACAAAGTCCACATCTCCGACAGAGAAGAGTGGGCCAACGCTACTCATCACGGCACTCAATCGGGCGTAGTGTGGTTCACTGATGGCTCCAAAAGGCAAGCCAAAAGAATCTTAAGTGACTCCCCGCCGGAACAATGGCTTCAAGAAATAAGCATACTGAATAAGGCTAGGCTAAGAAGGGTAGTGGGCTGGTTCACGGGTCACTGATGGGTCAGGTACTACCTCTACAAACGCACGATCTTAAACGAAGGAAACTGCAGATGGTGTGGAGGGTCGGAGAAGTCAACCTTCCATCTCCTCTGCCGGTGCCCGGCCTTTGTGGGTACAAGGCGGAAGGTATGGGGGAATGCTTCCTACAGCCCGATACTCTAAGAGAACAGAGCCTTCAGTCCATCTGCCAAGTCACAGAGCAGATTGACAGAAGGCTGCAGCGCAGCAGAAATTAGATTAAAGACAAAGACAAGAGGTACAGCACAATGGGCGTAAGTCTGAGTGCTGGACAGCATGTCTCTGAAAAGAGCCCCTCACCCGCCTTAACACACACACACATACATACATACATGCACTATTAGTACTATTATAACAATCTGAAACAGATAAAATTTTTATTACAATTATAATGCCTATAAGAAGCTTGAAACCCGGTAATCATACTTTGAGTTCTAATTAATGAGTAGTAGTAAAAGAATATAATTTCAATAATTTCTGCGTAATTTTCTCTTTCTTCTTTTATATTAATTTGTATGAAATTAATGAAACCGGAAGTACCAGTACTTTTAGTTATTTGTCCCGTTTGTTTTTTTTTTCTTAATTGCACTAGATATCCGGAAAAACAAACTCACTCTTCGTAACCGGCTCTGTGGAATATATGAAAAAATTTTTTCAGCTACGGCAACGTTGCATTCTCCTTTACGCCAATGTGGGTTTGATTATTGCAAATTTTGAAATTGCAGAAAAATTTTCTCGAAACAGAGCCAACATTTTTTAATCGCTCTAATTAGACACCTACTATATTGTTATTTTGTGTAATATTTCCGTGAAATTAGAATTAATTATCAGTTTGCACCAGTTTTTATCAATTTTGTAATATTTCTATGAAATTAGAATTTATAATCAAATTGTAACCATGGCATTCAAAGAAAAAACTACATTATACGACCTGATTATTCATTACTTCATGAATAATCCACATCTCTATGATAAATCTGAAAATGAATATCATTATACGGTTGAAAAGATTAAAAAGTTGAAGGAACTTTTACTCATTTTAAAAGAAATCGATATTGAAGTTACAGGTAAATGTATTATTAAATTATTACTTAAATATTATGATTAAATATACTTGTACAGACTATAAAGATTAATTATATTTTTACGACTAATAATATCATTTTATAGCACTGTGTGACCTAAGCCCGCTGTCACGACTATCAGTACCCTAAGCGGTCCTTTTTTGCACTGTGAGGTTAGCGCACGAGCGCAGCGAGTTAAAAGTTATCTGACCACATTGTTTCAATATTTAAATCCGTTCTTTCAACAATTGGAATTCAGAGCAAGTTTATAAGCCATATGATTGAATATATGTATTTTCTCACATTCTAGAATAGTTCTGTTTATTCTTGTCGGTCGTTTCAGACGCTTAATTTGTTAGGTTGACAACGCCCAAAGTTGCCAACCTTATCACTGTAAAGTCAGCGTCCGCGTTCGTCCGCGCTTATGTGGCCGCTGCCTAAGGAACGTAACGTGACGTCTCAAGCGAGCAAGGCGATGCCGTACCATTTATACATTGTTTTGGGTTTGCCAACCTTATTTTTTTTACAATTCTCATATTATATTAATGCAGAAGTAAATATGACATATGAGGAATTCATTTGAAAGTACTTTTTACATAAATTCTATCTGTAAAAAGTTTCGTGGTGAAAGATGCTTTCGTATACGATTAATCGAGGCTCGAAATTAGTGACCGCAAAATCAATTATAAATTTTTTTCCTTCAGCCAGCCGGGAATTTCTGTGGGGAATCTAGTGGAATCTTTTTGTACCTCTACTTGATGTCAAATCCTATCAAAAAATTTAGTACCAACAGCGTACGAAGGGCGGCGCTACTGCGCTCTGCTTCACGAGGAGAGAGCGCGCGCGAATACAGCTGAGTCCCCGCGTAGCCCTCGTGTCGCGGTTCGGCTGCTGTTAGGGAGTGTCTACAAATGATCCGTGGCGTGCTGTGCCACTACGGTGTAAGGGTACCGAATCCGCCATATACTGTATAAGCATACGGATCATTTGTGGAACAACTTCTGTCGAACAACTTTTTTTTTGATAAAGGTACACTGAAAAACCGCGACTCAGAGACTTTCAAAAAGGGTCATAAAAAAATATGACTACGTTCTGGAAGTAAAATGCAAACTTTTTCCCAATCAATGTTCTCTACAAAAAGTTTCAAGATTTTGAGTAAAAAAATGGCAAAAGTTGAGTTTTCACCAAAAATTGCAAAAAATAAAAATGTTTGATGTGCAATAACTTTTGTAATTATTGAAATATTGCTCTAAAAATTTAGGAACATGCTTATTTTTATAAAAAACTAAGTGTCTACAAATTTTGAGCAATTTTAAAATTTTAAGCTGCTCAGTTCACATGAAATAGCTCTTAGTATATATACACAATATATTTACGTGCACGTCGGCGCGCGCGCCACCATGAGTATATATATATATAGGTATAGGGGCTAGTTGTTTTCAACTTTGACGCGATGAATTTATGTGTATATATATTTATTTATTTCCAGAGTAAATACAGATTTACATTCCATTAGTAATTATATGACGTAGTAATTCTTTTACATTAGTAATCCAGCAGAGGAAGAAATTTTCCTGTGCGCTGGTCTGGTTTACAAAAAAGA
>JAWWEQ010044983.1:0-16989 GCA_035583055.1 Torymus tubicola | reverse complement strand
CGCCCCCCCCCCCCCCCCCCCCCCCGGGCGTACAGTGAAATTGAGTCGCTCGATTGACATTATAAAATTTAAGTGATTTAACAAAAAATATAAGCTTTACTAGAAATTGGGTTAACTACTGCGATACAGACGCCTTCAACAGTCTCTTAAAGTTACTGATGCGTGTAGCATCACGGAAACACTGTGGTAGAGCGTTCCAAGCTCCGTAGCCTGGCTATGGGTGAGTAGAAGGCGTAGTTGGACAGATTCATTTCCTCCTGAATCGGTCGGCGATTTCTTATTGAGTATTGTATGTCACGAGCTGTGAAAAGAGATTTGAGGTCGCTACAGTTCAGAAGATCACACACTATCTTATAGGCCGTGGTAAGGTCATGGGACATGAAAAGGCCTCGGATAGATACGAGATTAAATCGCGCCATGAGCGGGTCACAATTGTGGTCGAAATAGTGCATTGGTGTACCAAGCTTAGCCGAACAATATCGTCATGCCCTGTGCTGTATTGATTCTAATTTATAGAAGGTGTCATTGGTGTATGGCGACCAAACCACGGAACCGTATGAGAGTATGGGTAAAACCAGGGTTTTGAATAGCGATATGATAGAATCTGCGGACCGAAAATCAGCGGTAGAACATGCGGGCCGAACGATAATGCCGTGTCGAACAAAATCCCGAGGTCCGAGATAGTTTCAACCCTTTGTACCCCATTTCCGTGAAGTGTGAATTGAAAAGTGACTGGCGATTTTTTCCTATGAAATGTTATCGCATTGCACTTTAAGGGATTCACGGGGAGCCCGTTCTCCAGTGACCAGGTACAGATCGCGTCCAGATTGCGCTGCAAATTAATATAATCACTATAATAAATAAAACAACGTAACAATTTAAACTATTAAATTTTTGTTTATTTAAAAGTCCTTACCAAATCTTTAATTCGATTTTTTTTTAAATATTTATATAGAAACCAACCTATATATTTTCAAAGTTAATGCAATATTTATCAGGAAGGTTTGAAAGTTGGAGTAATAATTAGTTAAATTTGGCAAAATATCAAAAAATTGAAAAAATTATTTTTTCATCTAAATCCGTCAAACTTTGTAACTACATTTTACAGTAAAAACCACACATTTTTTCTCTTTATCATTTTGAGATATGCAAGATTGAAGAAGTGTTCATTTTTTACGGACTTGTTTATAACTCTTAGGGAAAAAATCGTAGGTAAATAAAAACAACGTGATTTGAAAGTGGAACAAAATACTTCTTTTGTATGTATGAATACTTTAAAAAAAATTTTTTTTTAAACTGGCAAAACATTAAACATAGCTATAAATTTTTAAAAATTTTCTTACTTTTTAAGTCCTCATAAATAATTAAAAAAAAAATATTTCAAAATTAAGCCAATGCCATCTTAAAGAGATTCTCAAGACCTTTCAAAATCCTTCTCGGTTATTTCTATACGTTGATTTTTCGCGAAGATATAAAACTTTAAAGCTTATACAATTTTTGTTAGAAGGACCGGGAGTGTATATCTTTTTGATCAGGTTGTTATTAGATAAGATTTAATTTCATACAAAAGTGTTAAACGGAAACGCTACAGATAATATAAAAAAAAATTTTACCTATTGAACTAGTATATTACACACCTAGGCCAGTAAAATAAGAAATGTCTCAGATCACATGTAATTGTCGGCCGAGGCAAAGCCGAGGTTGATAAACATGTGATCAGAGGCTTTCTTTTTTACTGGCCATGGTCTGTATACTATTTTTCTGCTCTACGGTGCCGGAAAGCGGCAACTTCGTTTCGCGTAGCGGCCAGAAAGTTAGCGCTTTCCGGCTGGAGGGCAGAAAAATATTGTTTGTATTACGGGCGGATAATGCACGCTCTCGGGTAATATCGTCGAAGCCGGTTCGAGTTCTGCGTCGATCACACTCGGGGAGTAAAACGTTATTTTCCGCCCTAGAAAACTTAGAAATATTCCATTTTGTAAAAAAAATTGAATATACTTAAATGTTACAGATAACATGAAAACAACTTTTTTCTATGTAACAGTTTCTGTATAAGTAATCTGTAACATTTTAAACCTATAAAAATAAAAAGAAATATTAAAAAAAAATAATAATAATATTAAACATATTAAAATCTTCTTACCTTCGTGTCGTACCTTATTTTTAAAAATAAAGGGTTGCAGTACGGCCTTTCTAGTTAAATGCTATATATAATTATATTAGTCAAAATTTTTAAATTGAGAGAAAGAAACAGTTGATATTATTTTAGAAATTCTGTTTGAAATTATTTATTTACAAAATTATACTTCAAGTATAATGTATAAAATGTTTCAGAAATTATGCTTGCATTTGAAAATTAAAAAAATAGTTGTTGTCAATACAACTATTGTACATAATGGTTTTGAAAATGTCGCAATTGGTAACAAATTCTTATTATAGTGTATGGATTGTACATAAATAATTATAATGACAATATCACATGAAAAATAAATTTTTAATTTAATATCGACTTTTTCTTCTAAATACTGTGAAACAATAATATATAATGAGAGATAAAAAAAAAGAAATATTTAATTAAGGAACGTGGCAGCGTTCTGTAGGAAAGTACAATAACTTATAAGTGGAAGTAAAAATGATCCGTTACATAGTACTGAATTGTTTCCTTAGAAAAGTAAAATTTTCGCACTTATATCTCAATAATTATTCACGTTAATAGCAGAGAAAAGGCAATCATAATTAGAACTGATAAATCGCAGTAATTATCAACATGTATCTTTTGATATATGTACATAAAAGGTTTAACAAGTCGCAGTCGTTCAATAATCGAAGACTTGGTATAGTATGCTTATTCGTTCTGAACCGGAGCTTCGGTCTCTTCGGCACCTTCATTGTTGTTCCTTAAAGCGGCTCTAATCTCCTGCATGCTCCTCTCGAAGCCTTCGAATTTCGCACTAAGCTCGCTTAGCTGTGCGAGGATCTTATCCTCCGTTGATTCCCTATCCCTCGCCGCCAGGATCTCCTTGGCTCTGTGGGCCACGATTGGATCCATTTTGAGCGTGGAGCACCTGCTGCCTCTGCTTTGTCTTCCGTGCAGCGTTATCTCATAGCTCTTGAGGAACTTGACGCTTAGCCTTGCTTGGGGTAGGTACCGTGGGAAGAGGAGAATCCGACGGGCGATGAAGCGCACTGGGCTCGTGGTTAAGCTTTGGAACGGCAGGTAGTTGATGCAGCAACAAAGCCGTGTCTTGGGTACGAAGGGGGAGCCCACGGCTATGCGTTCTGCGTATGCTACGAGTCGAGCTCGCGATATCAGGCAGACTAGTTCAGCTTCCGAGAGTATCTCCGCAGTGTCGTTGACCGCGAGTCCGTTCAGCAGGTTCAGCAGGATTATGACGATGAGGAAGATGAAGCCAATGAAGATTAGCCTGCTGAGAATTGGGTAGCTTAAAAATGGCAAATCGCTCGAGTCGAATTCACCCGTCAGCATGACGATAGTCTTGAACAGCGATCGGTAAGGATTAGGAAAATTGTCGTCACCTCTGAACAGTACGAAGAAAGCGAGTGCGAACGCGAGGATGAGGAAAATGTAGAGGAAGAGAAATTTGGTGAAGTTAACGGTGACGGTTTTGAACATCTCGATGTCCGTCGACATCCGTGGATGTTGGGCCATTAGAATGACGAGTTCCCAGGTGGACAGGAGTATGGCGATCGCACCGATCTCGTGACTAGCACCAAACAGCAGACCAATCGTCATTCCGATGAGACAGAGTTCCAGCCAATTCTCCGGGCTTATGATGTAATGTAGTGGTGATGAGAGAAATTGCATCAATTCACGTAGCAACATATAGCACAGAGACAGTGCGAGGAGGGCTGAATGGATGGGATGAGCTTTCCAATTTCCCAGTATATCGTTGTCGTTGTTGTTGCCATTATCGCCGTTCTCGCTGCTCATGGCTACTGTGCTGTTGTCTTTGGCGGCTAGTTTTTCGAACAGAAGAAACGTTAGTATTATTACATCTATTTAAAAGAAATGTTAATTGGTTAATTGCTATATGAAAGTAATAATTATATGTAGAAAATGGTACGAAATGGTAGAAAACCATGAGAAATAGTATAGTATTTCGTATGTTTTTGGGTTTCCTATAATTATATGTATTTAGTTTTCCTATATTTATATGTACGGGCTAAGGCGGCTGCATATAGGTTTTCGTAGGTTTTATTACGATTCATAAATTTTTCGCAAATATATAACAACTTTTTTAAGTACGGAAATAATTAACGAAGGAAACCGTTTAAAATCGTATAAAGCCACACAAAATCCTATACGAAACTAGAAATTAGCCATCCAGAAGTTTATATTTCCAGTTATACAGTTTTGTACGATATTTTACACTTTGCTACGTTTTCTTATGGTTTATTACGATTTCCTATTTTCGTTGTTTTTTTTACATAAAGATTTATAGAAAATAAGTGAGTTTTATATCTTATTACCTTCGGTTTCAAGATCATCGTTAACCACCACCCAGATGTACCAGTTGAGAAGGATGAAAAATATCAGGTACAGAAGAAAATTCAGATACAGCACATGCCTGATCCTCAGGTACTTAAGGTACAAGAAAGAGGCGAGCAGCGGATGCTTCAACAAGTGCCTCAGATTCTTATCGTCAGCTACATAAAGGAGAGCCTCTGTCTCGCTACAAGGATTTTCGGAGACGACCTTGCCAGTGGCGCGTTTCTCGAAGTAATCCTCCTCTCCGCACGTCGTGTTATGAGGCACGAGGTTCCGATAATCCATGATGATTTCATATTCCTCCGTACGCTCATTCGAGCTAGTTAAACACTCGTCAAGCTGACTCTGGAGGATACTTGGCGCTATGTGAGCCAAAGGCGGCACACCGAAGTGATTCATGTGACCAATGTAGCAGCCCTTGCGCAGCAGGAGCTCAACTGCCTCCCGACATTCTGCCCTCGCTGCGTAGTGCAGTGGGCTATTTCCCTTGTCTGTCGAGTGATGGAATATTTCTTTTTTTACAATTATAGGTAACAAATTAATATTGTTAATGTAGGGAGAGGTCTTTAGTAATTTATTTATACTTCGCTTTTTAAAGCATAAAATAACTAAAAATCATGACTTTACGAGGGTAAGTATTATGAATAGTTTCGAATTAAACGTCGGCGAGAATAAATTGCTAAAAACTTCAAATTGGCTCGTTTAACGTCTATTCTCTACATAAAATACGGATACTATACAAACGGGAATACAACCACTAAAGAATTAAAATTTATTGTTATTATATACAATTATGATTGTTTTATTAAATAAGCGAATTGACAAATTAAAAGGTACTTGTTGATTATTGTAACTTAAAATAGATCTGCCCTTTCATTTTTTTGGTGGAATCCAAGTAGATAAAGGGCAGATTTGGTAAGACAAGATTTTTTTAATTCTCTCAACTCGCTTGTTCTATTTTACTTGTATTACATATAAATGTATAAGTTGAAAATCTTTTATTAATAATCAATAGTATGTAAAATTATAAATTTTAGTTAAGTTCATGCTTTGTTGTAAGCAAATAGTGAATAATAATTTCTTTATTTATTTTTATGAAAAAATGAGTTATATTTTAGGGAAATTTAAATGCAAAAAATCAATGTAATAGAATGAAATTCTTTTAAATGCTTTTCATTCAATAGTACTATATATCCGTATACATATTATGAAACCTTCATCACGAATATTAAGATATATTATGGCGTCCATTCTCAAGCAAATTAAATGCTCATCATTCTTACGTTAAGAGATGCTGTATCAAACTTTCTAATAATCAAAACATGAAGTGTACAAGACGTTATACGTACATTTCTTTTACTTTATATTTTGATGCTACATGACTAAGCACAAAAAATCAGATTTAGTACAAGACAATGAAGCAAAATATAATTATGTTATAAGAATCTAGCCCTGTCAGTAGATTTAAGATAATACTTTTGAAATAACACTTTGTAAACTCAAGACTTCAATTACAGCGAATAAACGCAATACTTTAAGACTTGTTTTATTTGTGTGCATATAAGAGAAGATCAAGATATGTGACGGATGAACTAAAGCTTGCTTTTTATAAAAAAAATTTAGTTTAAAAAATTGCATTTTAAATTTATTTTTGTAAAAAATAGATTTTAATGAAGCTTTGAGAATATATGTCTGATATATAAAAATAGCATTTGACACGCAATATTTTAGGATTTTTTACGCTGTATTTCTTAAAAATTAATATTTGTTTAAGAAACAAAGCTTAAAATTTAACATTTCTCGACTACTTCATTAATTTTTTTTCCCAGCTGTCGAATGAGTGGGAAAGTTTCTATTTCAAAAGTATAATTTTCAGATAGAAATAAAGTATGAATCTTTTCCGGAATAATAAATATTAGTCATGCAGATTAAATTAAATTTCGAAGGATCCATAATTTACAAATTTACGAATTGATAAGATGAAGGATATACTTTCGAAAATTCATCATTTCTACCGGACCTTCCCGATTTGTTTCGTATACTTATTTTTATCGAAATACAACATTGAAAAAAATAAGAAAAATACAAAATTTTCCAAAGAAAATAGACCTTTCATAAAAGATACCACTTTTGAAAAGAAAACCAAAAGAAAAATGATAAAAAAAATTTTTTATTCTCACCATCCTCTTGCCTCACATCGACATCCTGCATAAGAACCATCCGCAAGCACTCGAACCTGTTGTTTCTGTTGCCCGGTCCCGGTCTAGTAGGTATGCCAAGCTCACGACTAGCGGGCATCAGAAGGTGATCAGCCATCTTCGGGTGTCTGCTCAGCAATTCCCTCAAAATATCCGGATGAGCCTGCTCAACCGCTATCCTTGCCAAATCCGTGAGGGTTGTCGAGTCGAGGCTGCTGCCTGTTCTTAATAGGGCGGCTGTTGCATCAAGTAGATTATGCTCGACTGCCATTCTCAGTAGGTCGATTCTATTGCTAAGAGATTCACGCTCTTCGATAGTCTCGAGTAATTTGAGAAAGTTTCTCTCGTCATTTGCCGAAAGGTGATACCGTAGAAGAATAGCCGGATCCGGCGCTGCGGATTGTTCTGGCAGAGCTATTTCTGGGAATTTACTTTGTATGATCATGCGCGTTGTCCTTCCTCTTCGATCTCTGTTTTATGGGTAAGTTGAAAAAAGATTAGAATATTAAAATATTGATTTAACTTTTTTTAATTTTAAAATATCTATATAGTGATATACAAATGAGTAATTCTGCATTTAATGTAGGACTTTCATCGGTGAACTGAATCTGTTAAAAATTTTTTTTAAGCCCACAATATTCACTTGGTTTTAACTGTTCATGAAAATGGACGAAAAGTAGTTATTGGCTATTGGCCAACATAAAGTTCGAAAATCGCAAAAAAACTAATCGAAATTTTATAATTTCATTAGTCTTCGAAAAATTACTATTTTGTTTTATTTTTCATGATTTTTAAGTGCACGTTATTTTGCACAAAATTTTACTACTAACGATTCTTAGCTTCAATTAAAGCCTTTTTCTTATACTTTAACACAAAATTCGTTAGCGCTTTTGGAAGCTTAACATTGGTCAATAATCAATGACTATATACTTTTTAGTCTATTTTGATACGTGGCTATAAAACAACCGTGTCACATGTCAACTTTGGATAGTTCGTCATTTGTCTCATGCATATTATAAGGTGATAATATAATCACAAAAACCCGTAAATTTTGTGCAGATTAAAAGACATATTAAACGTAGAGACTTACTCATATATTCAACAACATTGATTGATATTTTAACATGTACATAATACATATATTCGCAGCAAAAGCATGCAACGTACTTGAACGAATCCAGATCCAAAAGTTTGCTGTTCTCGATAATTAGCTGCACCATTCCACGTAAATTCTTCTCTGCGGCAAGATGTAGTGCAGTGATCCCCCGGTTGTTGGGTATATTCGGACTAGCACCAGCTTCGAGAAGAAGCATCGCGCATCTCTCACAATTAGCCTTCACCGCGAAATGAAGAGCAGTGAGGTTGGCCGCCTCGAGGTTTGGTTTGATCCTCGGATCACGTAGCAGCACCTGAAGCGCCTCGGCGTTGCCTTCCTCAGCGGCGAAGTGAATAGGTGCTCGATTGAACTCATCATTGATAAGGTTCGGCTCGGCGCCTACCTCGAGTAGAAACTCGACAAACTCGGGTAAATTCTCGCTGGCCGCCTTGTCGAGGAAGGTTTTGTTGGTTGGGTAGCCAATCTGCTGGTTCACATCAATGCTAGGTGGTTGCTTACTTAGAGCACGACGCACCAGGCTCTTGAATGTGGCGAAGTGACGTTTTTGTATGAGGTGCAGCAGCGGCAGGTACGCGTTTGGACTCTGCTCCTGCAGCAGCTGCATCTCCAGCCCGTCCTCGTCCGACCCCATTGTCACGTTTTAGACCTGTTGGTGGAAATAATTATCAATTGTTATTAATTATTACTTTTAAAAATTAAAAAAAAGAATGTTCAATTTCACTAATTAACTATATAATCAAATTTACAAATTTCGGTAACGTGAGCTGTCAAAAAGTATAGATGGTTATATAGTAATTTTGCAGTATACGATTCCGCTCGTTCTCGTGGCAAAGTTATGCTTTCGACACGCAACTTCCAGGAAGCCTCGCGTAAAGGACAATGTGTCAGAAAAGAAAATAGCTTCTCGCTGATGAAAAAAAAAAACCCTCTAACAGCTTGTCAAGTATTGATTTAAGTACATAACGCACCTACGTACTTTCGCTTCTCAAATCAGATTTTCATTATTTATTCAGCGCTATCGACTGCGCGGGGACACTCCACTTTTTATATTCTCTACACGTAGGTAATAGCTACCGCAGGTATATACATATATAATAAGCCGTCAGGAAAGGCCCTACAACTGCTAACTCTTAACAAAATTGTTTGTATATACATTTTGTCAGTATTAAAAATAAAAGTTTTGTAAATTTTTGTCATAAAAATATTCTTTACTATATATATACATCTTACTATTTTTGTTATAAAGGACGTTTTAAAATATATATATAGAGTTAGCGTTAAATTATCAATTTAATTTATGATTCTTTTATCCTTTCAAATAGTTTTTTTTTTCTCGGAACCATTTATATTTTTAACTCTGTAGATGTAATGTGACACACCCATATCGTATCTAAATAGTTTAAGGTAATACGAAATCTGTATAGAATATTGAGTTCAGATTACAAGCTATGCTTAATATATTTTCGAACATACACCCAATCTTTAGAGAAAAAAACCATTTAACATAATTTTACGATCATTCTTCTCTAATCCTAACGTATAAATGAAACCGATTTCAACTATTTCTCACGATTCATTCACAGATAATCGAGATAAAAAAAACTGCACACAGGTATAATATTATAATTATTATTACTCTTATACAACTCCAACGAAATTGATCTATACAGAGAGAGAAAGAGATGAAATAAAACTGTCGTGTATCGGCGTTGATTTCACATGTCATTCGTATATATCACTTGATCACTCGTCGCACTCTCCTGCTTCCTGCAGTTCGCATAATTCAGCTTCACGTACGTCGATTAAATTCGGAGCACCGCTATATAACCTGCCTCATTCACAATGCAAAGAGCAAGCGTTTTCTTTGGTCCGCTTGATGAGATTATATGGTTAACTTAGCAACAGCAGCAGCAGCAGCAGCTTCAACAAGTGTCGGAATAAGTGTGACGTGTATAGCTTGCGCTCTCACTACTAGCGGGAGAGTAAGCGTAGGCGTCAAGGGAATCGGGAACCGCGCGCGCACAGCTCTGCTGCTGCTGCCGCATAGATGATGTCACGCGCGCGGATAAAAACACCGATATTATACACAAGCGCACGCACCGCGGTCCTTCGTCGTCGTCGTCTTCTTCTTTCACTTCCTGCGGCTATCTTCGAGCCTCTCTCTCTCTTACTAATATATGATAAAAAAGAGCGGGTTCAGAAGAAAAAGAAACACAGCAACGCGAGGCCGCGCTTGGACACGGCTCTTCCGGCTCTTCGCGTTCAATTCACTCTTTCACTCGCGGGTTTATAGGTATAACGTATACGCGTCTGATTTGTCGTATATAGTTGGCTATTTGGTTATATAGCTGTATATATGTATATATACAGTGGAACGCAAAAACTCTCGATGCTTTTTTGTCCCTTTCCCGCAAGCGGTATACGCGATGAGAGCGCGGTTAATACACGTGTATATATATATATGAGTTGAGAGCTGCGAGCCGCGCCTCCATTACAAGGCTGGCCCGAATAAACGTTTCCTGTTGTATACGGGTTATACACTGCAGCTTGACTGTTGCACCTAACATTCACTCGTTCATATATATATACGCCGACTCGATGAATGATACTCATTCAATGAAGTCCAAATATATCGGCACGTGGTGCGCTCGCTATTTTAAATTGGAAGGTTTATTTGTTTCTTTTGGTGGTGCGAGATCGATTTTCGATTTTAAACTGGTTTCTCGTTAATTTTAACGGGTGTTTTATAGATAATATATTTTCGTGTTCACTTTTCATTTAGATATATATGTTTAGCCACTAGAGATTATTTCATTAAACTATTATAGTTTCTAATTTTTTCTTTTATTGCAAGAGAAAATAATCAAATCGGCTTAAACTGACTCACAACGAAATTCCGACAATTAAGCAAAACTCTATCGTAACCCGACACTATATTCATCATCGTAGGTATACACACAACGAAGTATATATAAAGAATACAGCTATACCATTCAATCATTAAAATATTTCGAATATATTTCGGAGAAATTCACTAATATAAGCATATACCGCCGAGCAAGCGCGACAATAAAAATAAAATATAAAAACGCAAACGTATTATATTGATAACTGCTCGCAAAAGCAACTTGCGAAGCAAACACATTCGAGTATAATTGCGCGCGGCCACTGCTTCTTCTTCTTCGTCTTCTCGCGAGATGTAATCTCACCAGCATATCGGAAGACCGCATATATATCACACTCACCTGCATAACCGCGAGGACACCCGATATCCTCACGGCCGGATGGAGTGTGAATTCCTATACGAGACGCGCGACAACTCTGGCAAAGTACCCCACGCTCGCGCAGCACCGTATATACTACACACTGTCCGCTACAGCGCAGCGCTTAGCTAAGTAAGTACTAATCCGCAGCAGAGGAGGAGAACGAAAGAGGGGACACGTAGTATATAGATATGAGTATGGGACGTGCGCATATATATGTGCGGTGGCATGGACGAGTAGTCGGAGTATTATATATATATGTGTTGCGCAGTGCGCGACTATATGTGTATACGGCACTGTGCGGCCGCGACGTGCTTATAATTTATGCGGACGCGTTAATAACTACTTTCTGCGCGACGAGTCGAGCGTATATACGAAATATATTCTGAAAAGAAGAGAAGATCTTAATTACCGGGTGACGGATTATATATAGGCGGACGATGTGTGAACGATGGTTAGGTGGTTTGGAGAGAAGGATTATAAGTATGCGTAATAGAAAGCTTACGGCAGTCGTATACTTGGTATCTTTTTAACTCTAATTGGGTATAGTGATAATGAAGATATGTATAAAGTGAAGCTGTGGTAATTATCCGCGTGTAATGGTGTAAATAATAAACTGTGGTATAGTTGAAATAATATTGTGTGGTTCAATAATTAAAGGTTGTTGTATATTGATTCTTTGAAAATAACGTAACAATATTAGCTTATGCAATAATATTAAACGAAAAATGTACTCAAATTTAGTTACACGATAATATGGTTATTTATTTTCACATGTATAAGAGTAGATAACAACAGGTATTAGATGTTAATCAAACTGAAAAATTATTTCAGCTACTACAAAGAAGTCTTTAGATCTTTCATTCATGTAATTGCTGTAGTAATCATTGTGCCGAGCATATTATTACACAGAGTCGGATTCACACATTGTTACGTAGAACTAAAGTGGCTTTTATCACAGCTATAGCAACGTAATTGCTAGTTAGTTTTTCGTAAAACTTACAAACTTTTTCTTGTTATCGCATTATATCATATGTTAAGCGCAATTGTAAAATCTTAACAATCGTACGTTACTATTAAATATAGCTAACATTCACTTTTGTTTCAAGATGTTGTAAGTTGTATTTATGAATAATAACAATTTTTTAAATATATGTAATTATATACGATAGTAGAAAAACAACTACCAAGTTAGTTCGAAACGAATTTGCATGAAGTTATAGCTTGATAGTTTTATTAAATAGTTAATAAAATTTATTACAGAGAAGTTTTTTCTTAAACAAAAAGTAATTTCTCAGTGAAGTGATCATTGTTTCAAGACAACATAATCGATCATAGTTTATAATAATTTATAAAAAATAAATGAATTTATCGATCGCAAAGAAAAAATCTTATGAATATGTTGATCCTGTAAATAAAAATTAATTTACTTTTAAATGACCTACACGTTTTCCCATATGCGCTCGTGACGTCTACACCAACCTATGATGATATAAAATTAAGAGTTTGATGCATTGACTTATCTTGATCTTGTGTATTTTACATATTATATAACATTATTTTAAACTTAAATGCCGGAACATGTTGTATTAAAGTTATGCAACCGATATTTTTAACTTTGGATCAGTATCTCAAAAGTTCACCAACCTCTATGCCTGATGTGCTAAAAATAATAAAAAGGTGAAGGTGTAAAGAAGAAGTTGACAATACAATGTTTAAAATAAATATACTGGTTATTATATAGTACTACTGGATAGATCATACGAATAATATAAGTTTTTCTTTAAAATTCCATTACACTATTAGTATATAGTTTTCAACATAAATTTGAAAAAACTCTTCGGGTTTTTTTTTTGACAATGTATGGTAACGACGAGATCAGTAAAAATTGCCCGTATTAAGTTCTATCGAGAAACCTGAAATCATGAATGGGACCGTTGAAATTAAATAGATTTGCAACGTCCAAGAACTGATTACATCCAACTTGGTTTGATTTCGGTGATTGGTCTATATGTTGATCAGCTATCCTATCAATATGCCGGTTGACGAAAATATGAAAAGACATTGATGGCATTGAACTCTCCTTTGTAGGAGACCAGATTAATTTTTGAAGTATGCTATGGTAGACTCTATTTTAATTCTTCTCGTTGTTATCACATTTTTATGATATTTAATGTAGAAAACATTGAAAATTATTTAAATATATTCTTAATATTTGTTTAATATTTTGTGAATATCAAAAAATATAACTTTATAAAGTTATTTTATAAGGGTTACACGGTGTCGGTACCTATAGCATTTCTGCTCAAGTAAAAATAATGGTCCTTATATGTAGAAGGCTTCCTACAAAGAGGTCAATTATTTTTTTTTTTAATTTCCAAAATAATACGTTTGTGGAAATAATTGCTTTGTAGATAATGAATGGTGCCGTCGTTTCCCTCTAGATCGATAAGAGATCGAGATTGCAGATTGGCAAGAGTCTGTACGAACCACGAAGATGGAGAGATCGATGAGTCAGTGACTTACCGAATTTGGATGCAGTTCACAAGGCGTTAGCAATCTCCTGTTTTATATTACAGCATTATTGTAATAAAAAACTATTCAGGAAGTTAGATGAATAAATTCTTAAATATTAAGTAGAAGGTATATATTGCATTGTTCTATTAAAAAGTTAAATAGTCCAAAAAGGCTAGTTGAAAAATAAAAAAGTAATATTTACAGACGTAAAATAACGTTAAAATTTTTCAAAAACATACTAGAACATAGTATAATAATTAAACATTTCGTTTATCATTGTTTCAACGGGAAATTGAAAAAAAAAGAGAAAATAACAGTATAGAGTTGACATGCACACTTTAAGATGATTAACAAAAAAAATCAGATTTATTTGTGTTGGCACCAATTCTGTACTAATATACTCAGGTGTATATAGACTGTCAGTACTGCGGGCACTAATGGAGGGACCGAAATTAAGCAAAAAATCATTATTTGAATTTGAATGATACTTAGCGACCAAGAGATTTCAAACCAACCCGGAGACATGTTAATTTATTCCTGAATATTTTAAGAATAAAGAGAACTTAGTGAAAAAAAGTATTACGTATTAGCTGTAGAGATGAGATGAGGAGACAAAAATAACTTTTGATTGTTGTTACAGTAATCATTTATCACGCAACTTCAAAAATTTAAGTGTATTTTTAATTATAATAAATAGGTTAAAAGAAAAGAAATAGTTCTAATAAAAACGAATCCTTCTTAAATTTCTATATGCATAATATTATTAATATACGGTCTTTTTTGGGGATCAGACAACTTATCGATACCGAACTATAGACACAGTTTATTTTAGATGATACTTAGAGTTTTATTATAATCTTTTATATCTTATATATGTGGAGAATATACTAAAATTGCAAAGAAAATATTATTAGAAAATAAGACGAGATTTCTCAATAAAAATTGTAACACTATACATTTTTTTCTCTTTAGCTTCTCTCAACTAACTCTGTTATTTATAACTCTTCTTATACAAAATTATACTCTCGAATGCAGTAATCAATACCCTACTCGACAATCTTAAATTCATTTTTTTCATTTGACATCATAACATAATCGATAATATTAAATGAGATCATATTAAAAGAAAAATTAACAGACATAGAAGGAGGAGAAAATGTGGCTTTTTGTTTTAAAAATACATTACGAAATAAGTGCGAAAAGTGGGTGACTCGTTACGTCCCATTTTACTTATACTACGTTTTTTAATAAAGTGTGAAAAATATGCTTTCTTGAGCGTGTGTGAAAATTATTCCATCCTTGTAAACACCTTTTATTTCCTTCCTATTTTTAAAATAGTTTTGACAAATTGGAACAAAAAGCTGCTAGGTAAAATCAGTTTTGGACCATTTTGGCAAATTTTGTTTATCAGTTAAGGGGTTAATTGAAACTTATTTTAGATAAAAATTTTTGATTTTTTTTATTGATTATTGGATCCTATGGAAAATTGATAGTAACTTATTAAAACTCGAACCGAATCCCTGGTAGAAATTCATTTATATAAAATGGCCAAGAAGTTAGAAAAAATAGTAATACTGGCTAATTAATCGCTTGGATGAAACGTTTTTTCTCTATTATATGCCCATTTCTTAGATTGACATAATAACAAAATATTCGTATTTGATTTACTTACTAATTTTATCTTTGATGAAATAGCATTAAAGGTCATTGGATAGCTTACCAAAATATAAATAAATAACATTAACTAATCATTTGCTGTACTCATTCTATGAATAATTCAGCCAAATTTTTATTTCTCCATCTGATTCTGTTTCTCTCACTCCTTGTCATAATAGCAAACCTTCTGCTAGCCATTTTCAGACTAAAGAAACTGATCAGTTTTAATACCTTTAACATACTCAAGAATAAGCTTGTGCTTGTTTTCGAAAAACTCGGTCTATTTTTCAATCCATTAAATGGCCAAATAATGGGAGAAAAAACGTTTCATCGGAAGCTAGAAACTGGACAAGAGAAGTTCCATTTTATAGACAGTACTAGTAAAAATAGTCATTTATTAGCTATAAAATGGTTTTGATTTCCACCAGGGATCATTTCAAAACTTTTTCTTATTTTTTAATTAATATGTTATTTATTTTCATATATTATAGACTCATCTTGTAACGACCTCAAATTTTTAGATATCATGAAAAATAAAGCTTAACAGTTATCAATTTTATTTTTAATAAAGTTTTTAAAGAAATGTAAAGAATCTTATACAATAAAATATGATGTGTCCAATTTGGATACTATTATCTGGGATATTTCTGTTGGTAATTGTTTGAGGAAGTCGATGCCTTGTTGGTAGACGCCGAGAGAGCTTAATGAATGTTTGAAGGAGTCCATTGTCCAATGGCTGGTTTAGCTGCCCTTATATACCCCACGGCGATGCATGTGATTGGCCCACCGCTCTCGACCAATCAGGGAAGGCTTGTACCCAATTGGTGGACCGGTCGGCCAATGAGCGTGGGGCTTATACCTGATTAGTGGAAACTGACCAATCGATTATAACTTGAAATTTCGTAAAAACTCTGATACTCTATTATATAAATTTACGTAACTAAGAAAAAGTTATATATAATTCTTATATTTAATATTTTTATGTAAAATTAAATCCTTCTAAATTATAACGGAAAATTTATCATTTTAGATATATCTCGACATGAAAATCTATTTTCGTAAGTGTAGATTGATAGAAATGGATTGTCCATGGAAATTTTGAATGGCAAATAGTTTTATTATAATATTACTATATTTATAGCTCCTGTATTTGACATTTGTAACAACAGAGAAATAATCTGTGATTTTACTCCCTTATTCTGGAAGTTATGAATCTACAAAACAAATATGTAACATTTGTTATTTTTGGTAAACAGGAAATTAAGCTTTTTATACCCGTAGAACAGGGAATAAAACAAATCACAGCTATGTTCTATGGGAATATCATAAAACAAAAAGTAAAACGTTTCTCTGTCTAGTACGATTGTCAGGTCAATTCAGTGGCACTTATATAGGAGATGAAAAAATAGATTGTAAGAATCCATTAAAAAAAAATAATTATTATAGCATTGTAAAATGTTTTTCATATACACATATAAAAATATAATAAAAAATGTAATTCATTATATTCAATTTGTTAATGAAAAGTAGCTAATTTTACAACTTTTTCACAAATTAAAAACCGCTGCCAATTCTTTAGCTTCCTCAAAATAATTTTTCGATTCCTTTTAATCAATTGATATATAAATATTAATATCTTTGTTTATATAGTGTGTTTCGTATCATATACTTGATAATTTGGGATTCGAATGTAGTTTTTTTCTGTGAAGTGCGTCTCAGAAATTAACA
>JAWWEQ010044972.1:0-16991 GCA_035583055.1 Torymus tubicola | reverse complement strand
ATATATTTTTATACACGTACATTATATTAGTAATGGAAGAATCCATATTAGATTAGTACTCGGATGTATATATATATAATACTAGTATATATAGGCTGACGAACGAATAACGAACGCGCGGACGCTGACATCATCGATCTAATAACCATCGTTGACGACGCGCGTCGCGGCCCGGTTGCAATTAGTCACGTATATATAATAGTTTTAATTTTTTAATTCGATTATTACCTATATATATATTCTCGACCTCTTTAAACTATATTATAACGTCGTGGGAGGGCGTCGTACGCTCGTGTAGTGTGATAATATAATATGTATAATACGGTGCAAGAGAAAAGTGCCTTGTCACGGTTACTGTGCGCACATGGTGATTACGATGCGACGTATATAATTGAGAATCCACGCGGTATGTGGAATAAAGTCAACGTTTGGTGTGGGAGGAGAAGGGGAATGACGGAGCATTAAGTTGTTTCGTATACGTGTGCGTGTGTGTGTGTGTGTGTATGTATAAGAGGTGTACGTGACAGCTGATGAATGAGGAGCGAACGCACGTGCGCGGATTCATTCATGAGTTTGCGCGCGCGTTTTGATTGGTCGTGAGGTGAGGTGTACTGATCCGGTTGCGAGCGAGAGTAGCGCGGGAAATAATTGGGTTTCTTATATATGCATGATAGGAATTTTACATGGAGATTGGTTGGTTAGCTATGTTGTTTGTTTGTTCGTATACCTGCTAATGAAATGCTCGATAAATCATAATTTTAACGGATAAGAGAAAAATATGGATGATTTATATAATTAATCTGCATTTGAATAACGACGCTATATTTCATAACATATATCACGAGAGCTTATTCTTCTGTTCGAAGCGATTAAATATTGTTAACTCTTCATGTTCGCACAGTATATTCCATCCAATATATACAACAATCGACAATTCTAATTATAAGCAGCACGTTCACCCCTACAAACGTGCAAATAAATTTTTATTTTCTCCCCCCCCCCCCCCCACCAACTACTCTAAAATTCGCTCTCCAATTGATAAGTACAGCCCAAAAATAGATCCTCAACCAAGAGCAAACCTCTGAGAAATTGATCCCTAGCCAATGTTTCAACTACGTCAGAACCTCATCACGCGCCTCGCGCGCTCTGTTTACTCCATCGTACACGTGCCGGGTCTCCTTTAACTTTAAATTTTCATTGATCACGTTACCCATGATGCCCCTAGACACATACATATACACCTTCTATTAAAATTCCATCAACCGAAAATACAATCCACCCGTATATATACATACTCATCGTTAACGAGACACGCGGTGAGCATAATCTACCTGTTTCATTAATAATAAATCGACGACTTAATACTACTAAATAGCTGATGTAGGCTACAACAACAACAACAACAACCACAACAAATACCGTACCTCCTCGTGCCATAGCAATTTGTAATTTTAGACCCTTTGGGGAACCGGTATAACATTGAGAAGTTCCGCACGCGCAAACGTTTACCCAAACACCAGACACACGTGTGCTGCCGTATAACGTATATAAATATATATACCCGCCGCGCGTATGCCAGCGCGCGTGCAAGGCCGGCCGACTAAGAGAGAGAGTCATGAATGAACGCCGACGATTCATGCGGTGTGTCGTACAAATCGCGTGCGCGCTTGTGATGGTTACTTAGGCACACGCGTCTGCGTGTGTAAGTGTATATATATATATAGACTACTTTTTGGGGTAACGATGAAGTAGGATGAGGTTCGAAGGTTAGCTGAGTTAGGAATTTTTTTTCTTTTTGTTTCAAGTTCTCGTGGGGGGGCTGGGAAGATTCGATTAGATGTAGCGTATGGAGAGCTTAAGTTTTATTGGACGTTTGCGAGGTGGGTGTGTTGATTGGGAGATGTGGTAACCACTTTTCTTATATATATATATATTTATAAAGTTGTTGGTGCGGATAATGGTGGCAAGTCGGAAGAAGGAAGTTAAGGTGTATCTTTTCTAGAGAACTGTTTTCTTGTATTTTACGTGTGAGTCTTTTGTTTGATGATATGTATACTTTTAAGCGGTTTCGACACATTGTTTAATAAATTATACCAACATGTGAAGATCGTTTTCTTACAGGTGGAAGAAATTAGATAATTACCAGCTATATGGTGCCTTAATCAAAAGTTGTATAATTCGTATAAGGTACTTGGTTAAATTTCATGTTAAATGAGTTCGTTTTTAGGATTTTGAAAAAGTAATATGCCATTTTATAATTAGACTTCGATTCTGGATATTTAAAGTATTTAACATTTTAATTTCACTTATACATAGATTGAGGAAACTAGTAATTGATCAATTGCTTTATGTATAATTACGAGATTTAATGCAATTTTAACATTAAAAACTAACTTTTGTAAGTGACCTTAAAGATTATACAACTTTAAGATAGTTATTACTCTAAATCAAATGTATTGAAAATTGTATGAAATTTTGTACGAATTTAATGCAGGTATGAGGAAAAATTTTAAAATGTATAGTCAACCATCCACTTCGTTATTATGGTAATGTCAGTAAAAATTTGAATGTTTTGTTATATGATTAATTCAATAATGATAATAGTACGTGAAAAATATGTTTTTGTATAATAATAAAATAAGTTTTGATAACTATTTGAAATTTAAGACAAAACAAGCACATATAAACTATGATTTTCAAACTTACGAGCACCTATAGTAGGTCCGGAGTAATATTATTCTTAATGCTATAGTTTTGTTATTTTTCACGATAACAATATGAAAAGCTCTATCGTCGCCTTTCGCTACTGTACATTTAAATTTATTGAGGTTTGTTTGTCCATACGTAAGGTTAGACGCGTAAATATAAACAATGATATTGCAAACTGACAGTGTTTCTTTTTCAGTTTCAATGAATCGTACAGCGTATAAGAGTATAATTTTTGGCAAAACAGCGTTTTTTGCTATATAGTAATATATAGTAATAAAAATTTATATTTTAATACACATGGATTTTAATACGAAAAACGACTTGTGCTTCTAGGTATTTATTTGTACACTATATTTTTTATACGTGCACTAAGGCAACACCTTTACCAATTTCTTTTTATATTTCTGTTTTCATTTATTATTCTGATAAATCAATATTTAATACTTTCCCGTATATATACAGTATTGACTGACCACAAAGAAACTGCGTCAACGTCATTATTTAATGTATCATCTATAGTATCATAATTTTTCAGAAATGACAATCTGTAATCTGTGTATGCAGTAGTAAATGAAAATTCCGTACCCTTTATATACACCGCCCTGTTGATTTTTAAAACGACCAAATGGCGCCATTAAATAATAGCCGATTGAGTTGTCTAATTTTAGGGCCAATATGGTCGACATTGCGTAATATAAGCGTAAAATGGGAAAACGACGCGATAAATACAATGCGGAAACCATCATTTTTTTCGCGTCTTTTATTACCCTACAAAAAACATTATTTACTTTTCTTTAACCTGTATATATACACATATATACATATATGTATGCGTATACATATGTGTATTTTTTCGACGGTAAACCGAATTTTCTTTTTTCACAACATGAGCAGGCAGGCACCGCGCTATACGGGCGTATATTGAAAAAGAAATTTGCAATTAGATCGAGTACCGCTATAAAAATACACGCGTGACGCGTGTACGTATATATATATAAAAGAAGAAAAAAAAACGAAGTTTATTACTATCGAATCCATCTCTCGCCCACTACACTCACGCGCACATACATATATATATATACATGTGTTATAATACGTGCGCTCTGTCTCTCTCTCGCGCGCGCGCGCGCGAACGCGTTCAATGAAAATATTTATATTATGATTGGCCTGTATAATTATCCGCAGTTTTATTTAGCCTCTTCCAGTGTTTTAATGCGCGCGCGCGTACACACATGAGCAGATTAAGCTAGTCGTAGGTGTGTATACGGTATATATACTACCCACCCCTCTTATAATAACTTTTTCATTTTTGTCATATATATATATATATATATATAATTTGATTGAGAAGATGATTACATAAAAATAGCTGTGCTTTCCTTGTCCTTCGCTATGTTTTTGCAATTAATGGGCTATTTATATATACATATATATACATATTATAAGAGCGCTGATAATGCTAAAGTGGCGCATGTGGGTAAAGGGGTTGTAACGCTTAATGGCTTTGCGATAGCGATATTTTAATGACGCTTTACTTATATATACGCAATCGCACAAGAGAAAGCTTTTTAATAAAGATATTGCTGCGAGCATATATATGCTCTCGTTTCCCCCCTCTCTCTCACTGTTTGCTTTTCTATTGTCAAATAATCAGTACGATTTTCAAAAAGAAAGTATATAATAATATACTGACTATACATTTTTCTAAGAATTTTTTTAAAATTATTGTTATTAAAAAATATTCATTCAACCTTCCATTGAATGATTATTTTCATATTTCAAAAAGCAACGGGGCTCATATCATCGACTACTTTGGAAATTCTGCATGTTATTCTTGTCTAAAAATCATTTAACAAATTTTTTTTATTGCTAGATCGCACTAAAATTTTATCTCGTATACATAATGCTCAATATTTTGTCAATACTCTTATAAATTCTTAGAGCTTTAAAGTAAACTACTTACGCAATTTTATTCAGTTTAACGTTTTCAATTATACTTTGTTTACATATCAACACTTTTATGAAATAACTAACACGATTCAGGTTCTGACAATCAATAGTCCATTTCCGTGTTTCTGATAAAAACTAGCACGTTTAGAACGATCACTTGCGTTTTTTGAGTCGGAACTTCGTAAAGAGTGTAATTTACCAATCTACATATACAGCTATGCTGAAATAAAGCACAGTGAAATGAGAAATCACATCAGCTTTTTTAGTACGCAAAGTAAGTTAGTTCTGTTTCTTCATAGGGATAAAAGAAGAATCTCACTCTTAATCTTCAAAATAATCGGTAATATGAGCGCAGTCGAACCTGTACGATTTGAACTAGACTCGGTTCGGATTTAAAATTCTTACGTGATACCTAAGTCTAACTATAACAATATCAAAATTTTAAATGACATTTACTTGTATTAGAAAATTATTAAACCTTAACACTTATAATAAATTGATAAATTGAAATTTCCAAACTCCCACTACATATAAATATTACAAGTATACGAAAGATTTTCTTTTTTCATTATTACACTATAGCATACTATACCTATCCACGCATATCCATAAACAACCATCATATAGAAAAACTCACCTAAAAATCACCTGTCGTCACAAGAGATCCTCGGCACTTCGGTCACTCTGCGTGTTCTCGTTCTCTTTACGCGCGCGCGCGTATGTGTGTGTGTGGATATGTTGCGCGCTTGCAGTTGTCGTTCTCGGGGAACCTCTCGGCCACTACATCTTCCCCCTCGGTTCTCTCCCTGCAAATTCAAGCGCAAAAACGAGGGTAAACATCTTTCACTCTGCTCTCTCTCTCTCTCTCACCCTCCGCTTGTCACATCGTTGAGTTCTTTTTGCCTCGACGCACGTGAAATCGAATCACCCGCTTCGATATATATATATATAAAGAGAAAGCGCGAGAACGCATGTGAGTGTATATATATGTTGAAAAGAGCTTGCGGAATGCTCAGTTCTTGCATTATCTTTATATCTGAACTTGAGTGAAACCATCGTTCCTTTGTTTTTATCAACTCCTCATTTTAAGCCTATATATTTTCGTGAACAATTCTCGCAAAAATACATCAATTATGACTTTATATTTACAGTTATTACGCGAACTTCAATACAACAATCTTAACTATATACAACTTCTCGCTTCTTATTCTCTCTCCGTCGCGTAGTAGTGTCGACCCCCGCCCACTTATATATATATATATATACACACATATACAGCACGTCAACGACCTTTTTCACCCACCTTCGCGACCTAGTTTACACCATCCTCTCTGTTTTTCACACCACAATTATACAACCTTAAATTCCACAGGTACACACGTATACTCACCAATATCTTCGATATACCTTTCAGCCGCAATCTCTCGCGTCTATAATCTCGGCAAGTGACACCGTGTCAGCTTGCGTTATACCACTTCACACTATATACTGTATTATCACCACTTTGTTATAATACGACGACACGGCGCAGGTGAAACGACGATACGATCTATTTATCTATATACCTTCCACCTCTAATATCCGTATATAATATGTGTATATAATATATCAGCGCACACGTCGCGCGTCGACGTTCAACTGACGGCTGCAGCTCCCGCGCTCTTGCTCTTACATCGCGCGCCCCCGGCATAGTCGACTGGGAGTATAGGAGGTGGGGGAGAGGTATAGCACGCAGCGTGACACGGATAGTCGGTCCCCCTTCTCTCTCTTTCTCTCTCTCTCTCTACTGCACATCGATCCTGCGCGGTCGCTCGCTCTCGGTTTCTTTGATAAAAAACCCCCACCACTGTAGGAGCAGCATTCGGTGCATCCTTGAGAGAGAGAGAGGGAGGTATACAGACGGGCGGCGGCGAGTATAACTGGATTTTCGTGAATTGGGGTCGTCGCGAGCGCGCGCGGCGGTTGGTTCATTCAAGAGAGAAAGAGAGAGAGAGAGAGAGAGAGAGAGGCTGGGAGAGTTTATGTGTATATAACGTAGGGGTAGGTCAGTTCGCGCGGGTGATGCGTGGGTTGCGTGCGTGAGCGGTTTGGTGGTAGTGGTTGTATATATATATATAAAGGCTGAGCATGCGAGTGTATATGTGGGTCATGAATTTAACTACTGGTGGGGAGGATGAAGAAGAAGAAGAAGATGTATACGGGGTGACTTTGCGAGTGTGCTTTGTTTTTAGGTTGTCGCGGGTGAAGAGGAGAATTTTCATTGAGTGATGTATGTATGATGTTCGGATTCACTTGCGGGGATGATGCGTTCCGTAAATGACTCGTTTTTCAACCCCCGGTTTAATGTGTCCAGAGAGAGATTAAAGATTCAATTAGAGTCGAGGGAATATTTATATACCGGATTGAATAACGAGCTCATGTTGCTATATATATACATTGCAGTTAAGGAAGTGATTCGTGTATATATGTACATCTCCTTATTGATATATGTGTATATATGTAACGTTAAAGGAATTTCTCGATTTGAAATATCGAGAAATCGGATTCCTTATTTTTATACGTGTCGTGCTATTAATAATAACTCCGGGAGAATTTTAGTAACCATTTTATTATACAGTGTATGCACCACAAGGTATACCTTTTATAAATACATATATGTATAAAAATACTGTAGTCTGTTTTATATATTATCGTTAAATAATTTAGTATCATCATAATAGAATATTATAAAATACATCTTCGTCACCGTTATAAACCAAAACTACAAGAAACTTTACAAACTTTCAATGTACAATAAACATTATAGTATAGTGGACTTTAAACTTGATACTTCAAACTTAAATATTCAAGTGCATAGTATTCCTCAGAGACCTGCACGCTTATACACTTCCTACTCGCGTAAAATCTTAGCTGAAAAATAAAAAAAAAACATTTCCTTTACCTTCAAAATATAGAGTTTGCTGTATGTTATTCGTCCCTAATTGCAAGATATAGCATGTACTTATTCGACCGAATAATTTTCTTTTCC
Organism: Torymus tubicola; assembly: GCA_035583055.1. Classification (NCBI taxonomy): domain Eukaryota; kingdom Metazoa; phylum Arthropoda; class Insecta; order Hymenoptera; family Torymidae; genus Torymus; species Torymus tubicola. The sequence goes on along the minus strand of JAWWEQ010044972.1, from coordinate 9,304 downwards.
CATAAAGTGACGAATATATATATATATATATATAAACTACACTGAATCAGCGAACTTCCTCGTTATAGAACATACACATACACACATGCAGCGTATACCCGTATATATACGTTAAATGCAGCGTCATACATGAACAATCGCAAACTAATACTAAAACTATATACGTACATTGTACTCATACACATGACCGCGTGAAACGGTCGACCGAAGCGAGGTTTGTGTCACTGACGAAGTGTATATATATATATATATATATATACATAGAACTCGTCGTTGATGGTGCGAAAGAGCAGCCGACTGAGAATTATCGAGTCATTGTTCCGGATACTAGAGTTGAGGATGTGTACGCGTCATTGGTCTGGTCGCTATATAACGCAAGTTTGTGAAACTTTATATATATATATATATATATATATATATGTTTTTTCTGCGAAAACTCGTCGATTCAGCTTGTGATATATACTTTTTATATGTATATAATCGGTATACTTTTGGTAAGGTATAGCAGAACTGCGTCTTCATGATAAGTTGTCGAAACTGGTGACCAGGTGACTTGATTATGTTTTCGGTGTTAAGGCTAACTAAATTTACCGGATAAATATCTAAAATATAATCGTGTGATGATTATTACTTTTACGTAGTTGATTGACTTGGAAATGACAAGTAAATTCCACTGGCAACGATATCAGTATAAATAACATTAAGAGAACGAAGAATCATCATTTTCAGAATGTAAAATCCGCAATTCATTTTTAAATATAAAAATGTTTATTCACTAAAATTACAGTTAAATTTACATTTTCTTTGCACTAATTGAACCTATATTCTTAAACTCATTGATTTCATTAACAAACACGTCACATAATATTGATTTTTTTCTATGTACAGTTTTTGCCATGTTCGAAGCACCGAACTAAAAGAAGCTAGAATTCTGAAATTTTGCGTTATCAAAACTAAATTATACGGATTTAGAATGCGAGTAATATGTCAGCTGTTCGACCAAATAGACTGTAGGGAGCTAAACCATCATGGATCCTACATATTGTGTACAAAAATAAACACGCGAAAGTAGTCTATTTAAAAAAAAATTCTTGATAAACCGAACGATGATTCTTCATCTAGTCTCTGAATTTCCCACAATTCTTCTACCGTCAAAAACTCCCAGGCTTAATAAGATACAATTTATATTCACCCAAAACGAGTATACGTACGCACCGGTCATTTATCCAAATTCACTTTCCCACGTGCCGTTAAATCGCGGGAAACCCCTCCAACATTCTTCCTGTATTCCTTTCTTTCTTCCTTCACACCTCACTCGAACCCTTCTGTCTCTCTCTCTTTCTATACTTATATGTAGAATAATGACGAACACACGACAAAAATCCATCGGTCTTCGTGCAGGTTTTCCCCGGCGCAATTAGATCAGAGAAAAAAGGAACGATTAACAACGTTCAGAGGTAGATAGATGTAAACGTCTCTCGATGGAAATGAGATGTGAGACGCGAGGATAATGGATTTTGGATTCTTCTTTTTTTGTTGCGCCATAGGGGGAAGTTGACGGAAAATCCGGCTTTCGTTAAGACGTTTGGGGATCGGTGTATTTAACTCGCACGTGGAGCAATGTTGGGTAAGAGAAATGACTGGATTTTGGTGTAAACGAAAGGTAGATTGATTCGGCACACCTGTAAAATTTAACCTTTGGGATAAACGACGTTGAGAGGTACTTTTTGTACAAGCATTGATAGCTTATTTACCTGCAGTTTCTTAAAACATTGTTATTATAAAGGGATGATTAATTTTTTTGATTATTGATAAATTTATTTCACATTTCATAAGAACGTATACAGTAATATACTAATAAATAGTATTAAAAAATTATATGAAATAGGTTATAAGTTATATTTTTCTAGCGTTATATTAAACGTATAAAATGTTACATCCTCATTCTTAATCTCTTGATAGCTAATTCCGTAACGATATACCTTAAAAACCTCAAAAACAAAATTTTACTCTAAATTATAAACCACCAGATGCCCCTTTTTCCCAAAAACCTTCAACCACCACACTTCTTATACATTATTTCTCCTTACCTTTCTCCATAACACTATACATTACACATTTCCTCAACCACCTCACAACCTCACCTACCTTCAACAACCAACCAACCAATAATCAAACCACTTTTCGAACTTACCCCTATTCGAATCTCACGTATATTACACCTTATACACTGAAACCACCCAGCCATGTAAACTAATGAAAGTCACCGACCGATGGCGCTGTCACCCACATGGCCATCGTATCATCCCCCCAGTGCGCCGTATCCGGCTGCTCGCCGAGGATCCCCCGTGCGTCGCGTGAGCATGCGTTAGCGCCGCCGTCCCGTATTAGCCATCGCCGCACCCTTCGTTCAGGTAAGCACCGCAAGTTCTCCCACACGAATGTCCCTCGCTTCTCTCTTATCACGCAGGTACTTCTTAATCTCTTCACGCTTATACTTTTGTTATGATTATAATGGTGCACTTGTTGAGTATAACCTTCTAGTAGTTACTACGTGTGCCGGCTAGGGGATTTTACGGTGGTTAGGTGTTACTACCGTTAGTTAAACTTGCAGGATATGTGGGTTTGCGTGTGTGTGTGCAGATATAAGATGGATGAGAAAATGATGAGAGAACGTGAAATGTCAGCGTGCGGGGGACTTTTTTTACGAAAGCCGGTCGCGTGGGTGTATATAGAGGTGAGGGAAGATGCGCGAGCGCCGCTCATGCCGGTGTTTATATAGGGACTTTTTTCGGGGTGGCGCTAGGGGAGGATTGTGTGGCTGCGTTTTCATGGTTACGTATATATAAAACTATATGAGCGACGGGGTTGGGAAGAGACACAGGGATGTATCGATTTTGATTGTCTTGGTTCACATGCTGCTATGGAGATGAAGTAATTTTGCAGGGACTTTGGTCGCGTATTTTAAACTGTAGATACAACCAATTTGAAACCTATAAAAAAATCTTTTTTTAATTGCTAGAAGTATAGGTACTTTTTCGATAACGTCATTGTTAGAAACCATGATAATAATTGTTACCCAAAAGGACAATAAAACAAATACAAAAAAAAGAACTAAAACACAAAGAAACACCCGCTTACAATAGGTATATACATATACCTTCCTACCGCAATTCAAACAACCACCTCACTTATATTTCACCCTCTCGACCTCTACCCTTCAGTCCACCCACGTACCCAACTTTTCCCAACTCCCTTCTCTTTCTCTCCCTCTCTCTCTCTCCCCCACATCTGAAACAAAATAAAACCACTCGCGCGCGCGTCCCATTGGAAATCGGCGCATCTCTTTGTCTGTCCCACCACCACTACTACCACCACCCTTTGACCCCTTCGTCCCTTTCCATCGATGGTCCGTCCGCTCAGCGAACAGCGTCCCGCGACATTCTCTGCGCAAGCTCCAAGCAAATCGATAGTATACCCGCCGCCTCCCCCGCATACCCTGTGTATAAGTGAGAGATAGAAGGGGATGAAGAGAGAGAGAGAGGGAAGAAGGGTTGTTTGATTGATTTTGAGAGTGGATGTGCATGTGGTAGCGGTGTGAGGTGCGTGTGTATATAGCGGAAAGGCTTTTGCGGTTGCGCGCGACACTCTCGCCTTGTGGATGTTATATAGAGAGGATGGTTTTGTAATGTATCGGGGCATTTAAGAGAGCGTGGCGATGGTGGGTTACGTAATAGAAGATTTGTCTATGAGATTATTTTTGCAAAGGTAGTAGACATGTACTTTTTCGAAACGATTAACTTTTTATTGTTATATAATAATAATATAATTGTATGTATGCGCGGTAAATTGGAAGAATGAAGGACTAGGATAGTTGTATTGTTTTCTTTATTGTTCTGTACAATTGAAAAAAACTTAAGGAACGAAATGTTATCGTAGTTTACGAATTAATGAGGTTGAACCTCTATATTAAAGGAATCAAGGGTAAAACCTTTAATTTAATGTTTTCTTCGGTGTTTATATATACGAAATCATATAGAGTGTAATCAATCTCACATTTAATAAGGAGATCTACCATCTTTGAAGTTTTCTCCTCCAAAATGACCTGTAAAAAATAAATTTGATAACATAAACTAGAAAAATTTGTGGACCCGTTGTATCCAAATATCTAAAACTGTTAATAACTTATGTGGTTTAGGGTTAAACAGTTTTTGGCTGTAAAAAATTATTTACTCTAATAAATTTGACTTGTACAGCTTGTGCAATCTGCAGGTGACGGCAATACCTAAATTTAAAAATAGCATATCTTTGGATACCGTGAGGCTAAATAATTTTTTTTTGCTTATTTTACCACAAATCCAATAAATTCAGAATATTACTTCTACATATCCCTAGTAATTCTAATTTATATTTGTAGGTCATTTTAGAAAGAGAAATTTGAAAATCCCTTTAAAACAATGCCTGTTTTTATAATAACGATGTCATTTTTACAATTGATTATTGGTCTTAACAGTCCTTCAAAAAAACCGCAGGTAATGCATTCTCACCTAACTTCTTCAAACTAATGTATGCATTATGTCTTTTTCTTTTTATAATTTTTGCACACACGTAGACACAAACACAACAATAATAAATTTGTCTCTAAATCAACAAATTTCAACACATGATACCTTTATAAAAAAGCAATATTTATATTGTTCGATCATATACGCAAACGCATTTATTTTGAAGCAGAAATCTTTTTTCAAACCAAACTCATACACAGATACTACGATCTACATGTTGAGTGTACGCAGCGCAAACCAAGACCGTGTATACACTGCCCCTGTCAATATATATTTCTATCAGTACGACTGATAGGCTATAGTCTAGTACACGGGGATTTTCTCACGTGCACGTCGCAGTGTACAGCGATACTTTAGTGAGGTTTTCCGCTAATATACGCCAGTTAAACTCTCGTTACGCCGCGGCTGCGGGGCTAATTTCAGCGCGCTTTCGCCGGCGCGCATATATACCCGGAACATCGAATAAAAATAAACGTTATAGATCGAAGCCAGGCGCGTATAGTGCCTTCCTCTTTCTCTTCCGCTCGCGGAATCTTTAAAATGCGAAAATAAGAGCTGTGGCCTCGCTACAGACTTCCTTGGTATATTATACACACACACACACATATGTGTATATGTATAGGGTAAACATTTGTCGGGCGAGAAAAGATCTGGTGTAATGGAGCCTGTGTGGCTTTATCTTTATGTCATAAGTCTTTTTTTAGATTCGAGCGCGGAAGAAAGAAGAAGAGAGAGAGAGTGTGTAAGGCTTTGTCGGATCTGCGGTTGGCGGTTTATTGGTAATCTTCGCAGTGAAAAATTTAGGTTGCAGGAGTTCCTTAAAAGCGTCGTTCGAAATACATTAGTCGGGCAGTCGAATTCTCGCGATGGTATAATTGTTTTTTGTTGGAGACAACGTTATGTTTAGTGAAAATATACTATTTTCATGTAGCTTTAAGTCAGAACAAGTTAAAACTATCTCATCAGTGCGGAAGTATACTTTCGAATTTCAAAAAAAAAGCATATGAAACTGAATTCTCAGCATCATACATCTGCTATATTTTCTATATTTATGAAAGAATCGCAACAACGTGATAAATCACGAATTGAAAGTATAACGCTATGATTTATTTATTTATTTGTTACTTATAAGGACAGACAGCTCTTAAATGATACAATATATATGTGCAAATCTCACAAAGTCTGCGAAAAACTTCGAAAAATGGACCCCAAAATTTTGTTTCGCCTACATTTTGACTGCTCTTTTTAATCATTTTTCAACAATTGATTATTGGCCCCAGAAAAATGATACCCTTCGATGAACTTTGTTCAACCATGGATACCTCTTCTAGACATCCTAATCAACAAGAAAAAGCAAATTTGGAAAGTTTAGTCGAAAAAAAAAGTTGGGGTCCATTTTTCGATGTTTTTCGCAGACTTTGTGAGATTTTTACATTTACGAAATCAAATATAAATTAATCAGTAAGAATTGCCAATGATTAACGGTAAAAGATTTAAGGGACTTACGTTTAAACGTAGAAATGTTAGAGATCTTGCGATTATGTGCGGGAGTAAATTAAAGGAACGTTTGATTCTATTTATGGTAAAGAAAAAGCGAAAATTTGAAGAATTAACGTCCTCGTGTAAAATTCTGTTCGCTCGTAGATTATAAGTGTAAGCTGCCTAACCGAAAACAAATACAGTTAATCAAATTATATACAACTTCAAAGCCTAGTAAACAACCATGATACACACCGGTGCAACATTTTCAAAACCATATAAATCCACTTCGCTTTATTCGAATTTCGACACACCATACAACTACTTTCGAAATTCAGCCATACGCACCGTACACACCCCACCATACACACATAAAAAAACAGAGCTTGAATCTCTCCCAGCCGTTGTACTACACAACAACGACCGTGACAACATCCATGCGCGCGTGTGGGCGCGGCGTCCGGAAACTCGCTCGCGCATCTCCCGCATAGCCTTGTTTTCGCGGCCTTCTCTACATATGCGTATAGTACGCAGGCTTGCGCGCGCGCCCACGCGCCTATAATATGCCGCAAAATTGACTGACGCGTGTCGTGTTTATCTTACGCGGAAGATTTTCTTCTTCTTCGTGGTTTTCACAAAAGTGTGGTTCAGGTTGTAAGTACGTGATAGGATATATTATATATGTGAACTATAAGTATTGTATATAGATGTATACATAATGGTATGGTGGAATAGTGGATAATTAGAAGTTGAAAATCAATTTGAACCATTCATTCTTTTTATATGTTGTAGCGGTAGCCCTTAAAGGCAACGTTTAATTTAGCGACACCGAGGTAGGAGCCTGTTTACATAACAATATACTCCGTATATATCCAGGTCCATCAATCTCCTTGCGTAGAATATTAAGCGACATTTTACACACACACACACACAGTGGCAGTGGAGTTCGCGCCAGCAGCTATATACTAACATCAGCGTGCGCGCTTGCATATTGTAACAACGGTGGACCGTAATTTATAAAAAATGTATCGCGTGGAAAAGAAAAAGGAACGATGTGTATAGACAAAGCCTGTGGTGTGTGTGTGTATATATACTCGCGCGCTCCTTGGCCGTCTTTTTTTTCCCGTTATACACAAAGAGGAACTTTTCCGCGACTTCCTGTGCGCCTCGTTATATTATACGATGAAAGTATTATGAAAATTGTCGCGTGCACTTTGCACTTATCGCGTATGTATGTGCGGTATATTACATGGTAACGGGTGAATGGAACAAGGCACTTCCTTGGTGTGTTATTCGAGGAAGGCTTTAATTCAGTACGGTTTTGTCTTTTTTGCAATTTTTGTAGTGGCAGGTCTGTGCGGTTCACGATTACAGTGAAATGTTGATGTATAATCAGCGTTTCTAATAATCGTGAATAAAGTTTGACATAATTAAGTGATTACTATAATTTAAAACTAAATAGTACAGGAATTTTATATTTTGTTGTTATTTCTCCACATTCTAGACATATTTTTTTATTAATTTCTTGTAATAGAAAATAACTTTCGAAAATAAATAATAAACAATGAATTATATATATATATATATAAATCTTTTTCTTTTTATGGCTGGACTAAAACAAATTACCTTGGGAAGATGCAAATATTTTATTGCAAATATTTTCAATTGATTGGTTTGCTGTTCAAGAATTATAATAAATTCACATCAAATAATAATGTCAAATTCTGCTTATGGTGTTGTTGTAAACGCTCATTTTATTAATATTTTACTTTGTATTAAAAAAAGTGTGAGGAGGTACCATTATACTGTTGAAAATCGTATGTTTTGTGTTTAACAAATGATTAAATGTGTAAAAGAAAAACACAAAATGTGTGTATTAACTCTATTTACTTGACATCAGTACTGCACAAATATGTTGTACTGTTTGCTTATACTCAAACCTTAATTACATCAGAAAGTCTGTGCTTTGGCACGAAACTTGTATAAAAATCTGATCTCATTTTCAACTCTATTAAATAAAAAGAAGAAAAAAAAACGCTGTTCCCGTCGAGATAGGACCTTCAATCGCGCACCGAGATGTTCCGCTGAACTATCGATATATAAGCGGAGAAAAACAGAGAGAAAGAACGCGGAATCCGCGCGTGCGCGCGACCTCTAGCCAACCAACCCGTGCGGCGGTGTGTGAATGAAGAAAAAACTAGCCTCGCCCTGCTGCAGTTTCATTCATAGTGTATAACTTTTCGAGAAAAATCTATTCTTTGTGCAGTCTGATAAGTGAATGATAAGTTTTTTTTTATAGGTATAGCGACGAAACGTGATTTTTTTGAAAATCATCTACAATTAAAAAAGTCTTTGTGACACATTCTTTTTTTTTAAATTAGAAATTGTTCTCTTTTTTAATTAGCCTGAGCCAATTAGCCCAGAAATTCACTATACAAAATTTCTTAAAGAAAAGAAAACTGAATAAAAAGTTTTTATTTATTTATTTAAAAATAATAAAATGTGGATTCGTCAAAAAATTTTATGACAGTTTGAAGTTGTGCATGGAAATCGCAGATATTGGCAGCCCTTAACTTCCGGATTATTATTATTATTTCTTTTAGATGCATATAACTTGAAAATCTTATAAATTTGGCAAGAATTAAAATTTTTTTTAGTAAAAAACAAAATACCGGTAAATGAATCAAACGTTTTTTTCTAGGCTTACATTATTTTTTTTTGTAAGTTTACGTACCACGAAGATTGCAGATAAGAGTATTTTGCCACTATAAGAGTTTTAGAAAAATTTCGTCTTAAAAGTACACAATAATTTGTCCCGCATTCAGTATAAGCACGTTCCAAAAAAGTTTTGATCAGTTACCCCCTCCCCCCCCACACGCACATAACCCCTACCAAACAAAGAAAAAAATCATCCACCCCTCTGAATTCGCACAAAATCGCATCGTTCAGTTCCCAAACGAAATAAGGCCACTCTCGCGTATACATCCGAACCTCCTACACACACACATACATACATTCTGGCGCAACAGGATCGATGCGAGCGCTCCATTGAGAGAGGGTGACTGGCCAGCCAAGGCTGCGCACAGCCCGCGCTTTCATTGAGCGGCATCGCAGCAGCACCCCGAGCGGCCCGTCGTCGTTCACCTCGTATGTGCGTCTGTGTATGTATGCTGTGACCTCGTTTCGACGCCGCTGTATTTATTGCGCACACTAAGGGGTATGAGGGGACGGTTGCTGGGGGGGGGGGGGGGGGGGGTTTA
>JAWWEQ010044961.1:0-16996 GCA_035583055.1 Torymus tubicola | reverse complement strand
AGATAAGTAAATTTGAAAACCAAAATTGTGTTTCTGTTAATGTATACATTTTAAAACTGGATAATGGAAAGTTTAAGCTAAATCCATGCTATCTTACATCTCTAAAGAAAAATTTGCATGTTAATTTACTACTTATACAAGATTACTACAGGGATGAAAAAAGAAAGTAATGAGAATGGTAATCCAAATGCTCCAATGCCTAAGTTTCATTACGTTTGGATAAAAAACTTATCACGCTTGGTAACGAGACAATTAACAAAGCATGATGGAAAATGTCATATCTGTGATCGATGTCTACATTATTTTCATTCTGAAGATATTTTGAGAAAACATGAAATTGACTGCATACAATTAAATAAGTGTATGATTAAATTACTTATACCACAAGATAATATTCTATCATTTAAAAATTATAATCGACAGATGAAAGTACCTCACGTTATCTATGCAGATTTCGAATGTTTGCTGAGACCTATAGAAGACGAAACATCACGTATATTTCAAGAACATGAAGCTTACAGTATTGGGTATTATTTAACATGTAGTTTCGATGATACTCGATCAGGCTATCATAACTATCGTCAGAAAGAAGATGGTGAAATGAGCCCTGCTGTCTGGTTAAACTTCTGAAAAAATTCTACAAAAATTGCGCGGAAGAGACGTCTATGAATTGGGAGTAGATGCTTCATTCGTGTCCCTGACGTCATACGAGATGGGTCAAAGCACAAGTTCAGACGTTTACACTCCTCTTCTTGATTCCAAACAGGATAAAAAGGAAGATTCGAAATGGAACAAATATTCTCAACAGTATTCCACGAATACCAATTCTCTACCCGAACGCGACGAGTATAAAAGATTAAAGTAGTCATAATGTTTATCTACTACATGCTTTGTGGAGGGGGTATAAATTATGTATTAAATATTAAGTATGCGCTACGCTAGCTCATCGAGCTATTTCAGGAATCCCGTGAGGTTTCTGGCGCAGTAGGGTTCGTGGAATTTCACGCTCGACTCGAAAAGGCTATGAGAGTTCTGGCTCACTGAGCTACAACTCGTTAAGAGTTCTGGCTCAGTTGGGTCAACAGGCTTCGTAGAATTCTACGCTCGACTAAAAAATGCTATGAGCGTTCTGGCTCACTGAGCTACAACACGCTGAGAGTTCTGTCTCAGTTGGGTCAACAGGCTTCGTAGAATGCTACGCTCGACTCGAAAATCCTATGAGAGTTCTAGCTCAGTGAGCCAGAACTCTCATAGCTTATCTACTGATAATATACTTTTTAAATTTACAAAGTTGAATTTCAAACATATTTTGATGTAACATATAGCAAGAATTTGTTTTAGTATGTAAGTTTATTTATAAGTTTTGTATTGTAACGGGGTAAGATTCTCTGTTCGTAATTTACTCTTACTACGCACTTGCTAAGGGTTCTACGTCGATAAAACCCTGTTGTCCGGCAGTTGTCAGTGGCACAAGGGACGAACACTTGCCTTAAGCTTTCATTGTAGAAAGCTTGGGGTTCGTCCTACTCGAGCGCCCCTTGCGATCGGCTGCTGGCTGCACCTAGCCTTACCTACTAGCAGCCGATTCTCCCGTACAACGCCGCGCGTTTTCGAACAGCGGCTATCTCTCTCTCTCTCTCTCTCTCTCACTCACCTTCCCGTTACCGTTGCTCCTTCAGGAGTCGATTCTGTCGGCTAACTGCAGCTGAAAAGGGGTAGAGGGCGGTATTCGGGAAGCATGCACGGGTCGGGCACTCTAAATGACAACGCGTGACTCGAGATGTAAAGTTAAGTCAGAATAGAGTTTATTAAAATCAACTTCAATTTGAAACAAGAGAAACCGTAAGCCGAGACTTATCAACGATCGGCGTATACCGCCGGTCCTATCACTTCGCAACACTACGCAATTACACGGCTCGCACTGTCGGTTCAATCGCACCGCGAGATATGCGCACGCAACAATAAATTATTCGGAAAAGTCCACAAGACTTACTCGGGGCTGATCCACCATCGCCCGCAATCTCGAAATCCGCGGGGATGGAGTGACTCGTCGCTGTCCCCGCTGTTGCTGCCGTCGCCGAGTCGATCTCTCTATATTACTCTCGCTGTCTCTCTGCAGTGGCTGTTGTAACGCGCGGCGGTGTCTGGTTGCGGGTAGTGGCAGCGCGTCACGGCTGTTCTTTATTTCTATCACTATACTATATGTATTTCACGCACGACACCTGTTGCTTCTGCCTCGGCTACACACACTCTCTCGTATCACGAAGATGGCTGCTCTCTCACGCGCAGTGCTCAGTCACTCTCCGCCGTTACATCGCGCGCCGCCCGATGGCTCTTCGAGTACCGTTTCTCCGCGATCCCGCGCGTAATTTGAATCCCTGTGTAGTTCGGAGCTAGTCGATATACGCGTCCGTTACAGTATATAGTATGTATAAGTTTATATATATATATAGTATGTAAGCTACCAGAATTACGTGCAGGTGTCTTCTGCAACCTTATTGAATGTGAGCTAGACAGGTTATAGGCTGTTATATCCGGGTTTCTAGCTGCATAATGATGTATTATTATATGCTTTCTGGTAATAATAATAATAATAATAATAACAATGTGCAAACCGTGTCTATAGCAATGCAAAGTTTAATACCTAATATAACATTAATTACAGTGCAATCCATAATGAACTCTCTAAAATATTGAAATCTAAAATTAAGAATTTCATTGATAAAACTGACTACCGGACCCCTCCTACTTATTCTAGATACCTAGATAAGGTAGAAAAGGGTACCCCACGTTAAGATACGGAAAATGCCACTGTTAATGAAAGTGAAAAATGACAGTGACTTCATGTAAGTATACTAGAAAAATAATTTTCTACGATTTTTCCGGGAACCTAAATAGAAACATGAGACCTAGGAAAAATTGGATAACTAAGGCAATCATGAAATCATGTAGAACTAAAACAGCCTAACTGTAAAAAATAATCATAAAAACTATTCATTGCATTAATAATATCAAACTATTTCAGGTAGCACGTATAACACATTGCAAGAACTTGTTTCTCGACAAAATTCTCTATACTACTTATAAATGTCTAACTGTTTTTTAGACACTATCTAAAGTATAAATTTAACTAATAAAAAGTGTAAAAAGCATAAAATTATGTATAAGTAAAATATTTAGGATCATGATGTTATAATAATAAAGAATAAAGCTACTATAGTGATTTATACTATACTTTTATTAGTTATCCGCCAGGCGGCGAGCTGAATCAAACTCCCCTTACTCCCTTTACTGAGTAAAAGTATAGTATAAATCACTATAATAGCTTTGTTCTTTATTATTATAACATCATGATTCTAAATATTTTACTTATACATAATTTTATGCTTTTTACACTTTTTATTAGTTAAATTTATACTTTAGATAGTGTCTAAAAAACAATTAGACATTTATAAGTAGTATAGAGAATTTTGTCGAGAAACAAGTTCTTGCAATATGTTATACGTGCTACCTGAAATAGTTTGATATTATTAATGCAATGAATAGTTTTTATGATTATATTTTACAGCTGTGGTGTAATACTCTATTGAAGAAGCAGCAGCATAAAAACAAAATTCGATCAAAAACCTAAAATACAAATTTTAGGCATTGAGCAATTTTAAGATTTTGAGCTGCTCATTTCACCTGGAATTTTCCATATGTATATATTATCCAAAACTCGCTTGTTTTCTCTGAGAGAAGTAGTTATTTTACTTTGTAGTCGCGAGAATAAAAAATGATAGTGAAAGCGCGAGAAATTGTTGAGAACGTAGTCATTGATCTCACTCATGATTTCGGCGAGATTTGCTCACTCTGTTGAAAAAAATTAGTCGATATACGTGAGCGAACTGTACACGGATCATATTTACTATATGATTGTACAATATATAAATATAAACATTAAATAAACTGACACTTTACTTACAGATGCCGATTAACTGTAATATTTGCAAATACCTTTATGGTAGAGCGAGTTACCTGAGAAAAATTGCAGTTGAACCAACAATGTGGTTGTATATGATGGCTTACATGATGACATCAGTGATTGAACAAGAATTTTTTATGAATAAATCATGCAGTGCTGATCATGGATTTCCGTCAGAAATATGTTTAAATTTGAATCAACATCAGGAAATAAATACAAAGATTCAGGTAAAAACTATATTATTATCATTTATGAAAAGAATTATATAGGCATCAGCAGTAAATTTATTTTATTCAAACGAATAATCAAGCAAACATACAATTCCTAATAATAATCATAATAATAATAATAATTAAAATAATAAAGAAATTATGTTATCTGCACTTTATAGATCACATGATATTAAAAAAACTGACTTTCTATTAAAGCTGAAAAACTTAATCTCTCATAACAAAAAATATAAAAAATAACCTTATTATGGGAGACTTTAATTTTGATATTTCTAATCTTGACACCCTTAGTCAAGAATTTTTACATACATTTATGGAGCATGGCTACTGCCCAGATTTTCGTAACATTACTAGACCATCTGACTTAGCAGGTAGTCCAGGCTCTTGCATAGACAAAATATTTATAAGACTAAGTAAAATAGACTATAAAAAGTTTACACTGCGGGTACCTCTAACAGGTCCACTTTTTATCTCAATAAATAAAATAAGAAATACAACAAACATACATAAGAAGAATAGTATAAACTATAAAAAACTAAAGTCAATGGCAAAAACAATAAATTGGAATGATATTCTGTTAATAAATGACCCCAATTTAAGTATGAATCAACTGTCAGAAAATATAAAAATATGTCTAAGCAAAGCTGCATTTACTAAAAAAGATAACAAAACAAATAACTCGTATCCAAGAAATAATTGAATAACTAGCGCTATTATTAAATCTTATAAAACCAAAGAAAAGCTGTACAAAATATGGAAAAAAGATCCAAATCACAAGGTAAAAAGGTTAGAATATAAGAACTTTACAAATGCATAAAAAAAATCATAAAAGGAATCAGAATATTAACTACATAGTTAACGAAACTGAAAAAATAACGGATTCTGAAAAGATAGCCGAACATATGAACAAATTTTTCTGTGATATTGGCAAGAAATTATGTGATAAAATTGAAACTCCTAATAGCGAGGCAATCAAGCTACCAAATATTAATAATAAAAGTCTTTTTTTACCCAACAAATCACTACGAAATTGAAAAAATTATCTGTAATATGGATAACAAAAATGGTGGCTCTGATAATTCCCCTCTCTCACCCGCTCTGCCATCTAAAAAGTATTACTGTCTCTCTCGCTCTCCTACTACGGCGCACCTGATCTCTCTCTCTTCTATTGCATCTAGCCCGCAGGCCGTAGTACACTCTTGCTCACTCTCCCCTCTCCGGCACGCCTGCCTTCTCTCTCACTCCTATACTCATCTGCAGCGCGCAGGCTGCCTTTGCACTCTGTACAGTCTCCCCCTCCAACATGCTTGCTTTCTCTCTCACTCTCATGCGCGCACAGTCACACATGCAGCTCGCAGGTTGCCGCAATGTCTCCCTCTTACTCACTCTCCCACTTCGTCGCTTTCTCTTTCTCTCTTACTCCTATGTGGGTACAGTCGCCCATGCAGCACGCAGGCTGCCGCGATGGCTCACTATCACTCACTCTCCCACTCCGGCGCTCTCGCCTTCTCTCTCGCACCTACACGCACGTGCGGCTCTCTGCTGTCCGTGTACATGTATTGCGTTTTGGCGTGTGTGAGTGTTAGTGTAGGTGTTGCGTAGTGTAAAGTTGTGTTTGTGTGTGTATGTGAACGCTGTTTTTCCTCTTCCCGGGGCACTTTCGCCCGTGCCGTCTCGCCATCCTGTAGTGGCCTGGGTACTGTTTTGGGGCTCTACATGTATGTGCGTGTGTGTGTGGCCCGTCGGCTGCTCCTCATACCTCAACAAAACAGAGAAACACAGCTGTTAGCTCCAATGCATTGATTTGCACGGAGCTGAGGTCGAGGAGGAGTCGACATAATAGCGGCTGTTTATACTGATGCACTCTATGCATCACAAGTATTATGAGGTGGAATGAACATATAGAGTAAATCCAAATATCTTACTTTCATTTTCTTTAAACTAGCAAAAATTATGACAACAGACACCTTAAGGATAGTATACTACGCATTTTTTCACAGCATAGTTTCATATGAAACAAAAACCCTATGAATCTTGATCAAATATTTGCTTATGAATCACTTTCCTACCATTATGAAAATCTGCAGCAATCTTTCATCAACTCTACAACTTCTATAAGAAATAAAAGTATACAGATACCGAAAAAATACAAAACCATTAGCATAAAAAGTAGTTATATTAGAGCAGTAATGCTTAATAATCTTACTTATGAACTAAAAACCATTAGAACAAAACGCAGCAAAAAAATCAAACTAAAAGAATGGATAAAAGAAAACTACTAAAAGAAAAATTACGAATTCATCATAAATATTTAGTTCACTTCATACGAAACAAGTTATATATTAAATCAAATTATACATATTTTTAATTAATTTTAAGTTTATAATTATGTTTAGAATTAGTCTTAAGCCTAGAATTAAGTAAACCGGATCAGCTCACAGGAAGAATTGTTTCTTTTACTGGATTACTAATGTAATGTAAGATTAATATAATTATTACGAATTGTATAGTAATATATTGTACCTTACTCTGGTTAAATAAATAAATAAATAAATAAATAAAATAAATTTAAAACTTTCAAATTTAAGATTTAATTTAAACGTAAGTAAAAAATAAAATTCTATTTGAATAAAGTCATACATCATTTTTTGATAACATTAAAACATGTTTGATTTATTTATAAAATTATTTATAAAAATAAAAAAAGAATTTTGTTATGTAACAATTTTGTCGTAAAATTAAATAAGAAAAATTATGGCAGTGCTGCCAAATCTGGTTCGTGAAAGTTAGCTCGTGAGATAACGCTTTCTTCATTCGGACTCCCAAATAACGTCTATTTCACGCGGATTCCGAAATGACGACTTCTTCACGCATTTTCTCAGATAACGCCTTTTTAATACGGATTCCAAAATGACGCCTCCTTCATCCGGACTTCGAAATGACGCCTTCTTCACGCGGATTTCCAGATAACGTCTTTTTCATACGGATTCCAAAATGACGCCTTCTTTATCCGGACTCCGAAATGACGCCTTCTTCATGCGGATTCTGAAATAATGCTTTTCTATTCGGAATCAACGAAATGAACCTTAACAAAAAAATTTACTAAATTTATTGAAAATAATATTAACAATATCTACTAACAAAATAATAATGTAATTTATATAAAAAAAGAATTAAAAAATTATTAAAAAAATAAAAGTACTTTCCTAGCCGTGTCCATTCTCGTGAAAAGCGTTTTTAGCAAACTAAATAAAACACAAACTATATGATGTCGATCTGACACCTGTGTGCCGGGATGACCTTGCAGTAACCCAGCAAGATCCAGGAAGGGGGCTATGCCTCCCTTAGCTATACGCTCTCACTTAGATGTGTGAAGAAAGAGTTTGCCAAATTAAGCGGACCAACTCGACTCGGTACGTTTTATCCCGGAGGAGTAATCGCAAGCCTAGTTGATTACCGTTCACCTTATATCTTCTTCTGGCTGTCTCACTGGTTGTTTCTTGAATGTTTTCTCTGGGCTCTAGAAGGACTAGATTTAAAATATACGTGACGTGCAGCTCTATTTATACTCCCGACGACGCACGTGAGGGGGTTCGCAATTGTACCAATTACATATATTCTGGGCATTATTGCGCAATATCTCCTGATCGACTGCCTCTGGATTGTGAATCCTTTTGTGTATCTGCTAAAAAAGACAAAAAATACATGGCATGCAATTCGAACTTACAGATTGTTAATTTCCGCCGTTACTAATCTTTTTTCCGCTGTAACTAGTCTTTTTTTGTTAAGTTATCCACAAAAAAGACATCACGTATTATATATTCTGTTAATTATTCACATTGCCGTCTATAAAGATCCAACTCCGGGTGTCCGGTATTAAATTTGGTGTAAAAAATATTTCAGTTTTCCTAGTTATGTTCTACATTTAAGTAATTAAATAAAATAAAAAATATTGTCGTTTCACTCGCCCTCGTCCGTCATGTTATCTTTGTCTAGTTTTTATGCAATGTTCTATTGTACATATTTCTTATGACCCACCTGCCACCTATACTCTAAACCCAAAGTGTAAAATCTGACGTTAAAAAGTGTCATTTACATTTTACGAAAGTGTAATTTCGAATTTTATACTTCTTAACGTCAGATTTTACACTCTGTGATTTAGAGTGTATAATCTCGCCGCGGGAAATTCAAATTATATAATGTGTAACAAACCTGTGACTTATAAGATAGCGAGAGAATTGAGGCGAAATTACTGTTAAGCGAGCGAACGTTAATACATGTACATTAATATTCGAACTCTAGTAGGAGAAGGGAGATTGGAGACGTGCACCTACGAGTAAGGAGATTTTTGGAGGCTCATCAGATTGATCTCCAATGGCGTAGTGGCTGGATTCCAACGATCACACGGCTATTAAACGTGGTGTAATTCAAACCAAATTCAGAGCAGCGGAAATAACCCAATTGGGGTAAAGCATTTATTATTACATATCCGTGTCAGTGAGCATTTCATATTTATACTTATATGCCATAGGTATTTCAGAGCAGATATTAGATGGTTAGGCGACGGCAGCGATGAAAAGCAGCGTCAGCCGGCACTATAGCTCCAGCTCGGATATACTGTACGTATAAATTGTGTCAACTACGCATCAGCAGCTAAGAGGCAAAGTGTGATTTAACATATGAAAAAACAGATAATTCATCATATAAATAAACTCGAGTTTTTTCACATATTAAATCGTGTGTTTAATCACATCATCAATAACTTGATTTTTTCGAACCGAATTGGCAGGTCATTTAACACGTGATTTAATATATGAAAAAATGCGTGTTTATTCGTATGATTAATTATATGTTTTGTCACATGTTCAATCACGTGTTAAATCATGTGTTGAATCATATAAAAGAAGAAATTTTACATATTTTTATATCCAGCATTATTATAATTAAAATCAATTAAAGGATATCCATCTGGAATTCCAGCTGTACCTCTTTTTTTGAACAAACTCCAAGTGGGTTTCTAGCTAGAATCCCAGCTGGAATTACAGGAAAATCTGGGATTCCAGTTGGCTGTATTAAAAATATTTTGGTAAGAATCTAATCAAATTCTGTTTCTTTATATGAAAATCCTATTCGAGAATTAATGTTTTATCGAATGTAAGTAAGCAATCAAATATCGAATTTTCAAAACAAAGGACGAACAGAGGCGTGCGTAGCGTGCCATTGAGCGCTAGTAATATATTTTTTTTAATTTTATTATTAAGGTCTTTGAAATCATACATATGACTTATTTCAGCCGTACATTGGAGTATTTTGCGTATTTACATTGAGTACTTTGAGGTTAAATTGAGTCTTTAACAGAATACATATTCGCATTGATACATGATCGTAGTGGGCTAAACTCGATATTTTACACTTTCACTTGAATTTCATTTAGGAAACAAAGAATTTGTTTACAGGCTACTATGTTAGGATCTTGTACTAATGCTGAAGGGAGGGGTAACTTTGAGAGAGGAGAGTTTCTTAAAAAGTTTGATTCTATGTTCTTCATATAAGCGACATTTCCTAAGAATGTGGTCGATGTCCTACGAGAAAGCCACACTTGCATTCTGGGCTATCTATTATGTGGATGTGAACTAGAGATGATGCTAAATTATAATGATTTGCACGAATGCGATTTATATTTACAATGAATTGACGCGTCAGGTTTTTGTGTGAGAACCAGGGAGCCTTTAGTTTCTTGTAATATGATTCTACAGGTATAGGTATAGGTCGTATAGGTACATACGACCTGTTGGAGCATTTTGGATAACTGTCGCGGTTTCAAGTCGGGCTTCCATTTTAATATCATGAAACAGGTCAGACCCCGGTATTTTTTTTATGTCTGGGTTTTGTCTGTGGGCCGCCATTTTCGCGAGTAAATCCATTTGTTCGTCCTCTGGAATACCGCGATGTGCCGGAACCCAGAAGAATATAATGAGACCTTTGGAATCTTTGTGGAACTTTTATGAATCGCTGTATATATTAATGTTGCGATTTTTGAATTCAAGTGCCAGATTAATGGCATCATTGAGGGCTGCTCAGTCCGCCGAGTAAATGGAAGCCCTGCTGTCTAATTTACGCAAGATAGCAGAGTCATTTTCCGGGCCATAAACGGTCGATCCTACCTCTTCTGCAGATTTACTACCATCCGTGTAAAGGTGCAGAGCGTCGGATGACCTAATGTGATTGTTAAACGTAGATTTACAATTCGGGGCTTTTGATAAGGTGCGACCAAGTTTTGTGTCTATATCAATGTCGGCACATAGTATTTCACAGTCCATTTCATATAAGAGCGTCGGATAGGATCTATCCAGGTTGTCAGAAAGTTCAGCTATATATTGGATGCCGTCCTTCAGTACGCTTTTTTGAAACGATTTCATTTTCGTTAATGCTCTAAGAAAAGTTTTGCTTAATGATACGATGAGAAAATTTTCTGAGGTGAATTCTTTAAGAAAGAACGATCTGCCAAGGAGTTTGACTCTTTCTTTGATTGTCGTGAGATTTGCTTCTGCTAGTAGGATGTTTTTCGGTGTGCTCACCCTGTACCCCAGGGCACTACGAATTGCTACATATTGAATACCTTCTACTTTCTTTCTGAGTTTATCGCCGTGGGGATAATAGACGAAACTGCCGAAATTTAGTCTAGCGCGGATATGGCTCTTACATAGCGTGATTAGCCGTTCTGAGTATTGGGAATGATATTTTGTTTTTTGACGTACCATTGTAAATGATTTTTAACGATCGTTTCACATAGCTTGCAGGTGTAGAAGGTTAGGGCCATTGGGCGTGAACTGTGACCATCCTGCTCCGGTATGAGATGGATAAAAGAGTTTTTCCAGCTTTCGTGGTAGCTATCTGTAGTATATATTTCGTTAAAGATGTCCAGTAAGAGTAATTTGCACTTCGTTGGAAGTTGTTGAAGAACTTCAAAATCTACTCCGTCGAGACTGGGAGCTCCTTTGGATCTTTTCAAATCGAGAGCAAAGTTAAATTCGGCGAAGGTAAAGGGATCGCTGAGAAATTTGTTGGGTTGGCATTCAGGGATGTAGTCAGAGTCTGTTTGAACTCTAGGTGGGCTGATTTTGGTAAGCGTTGCTAGAGCTGCTTCTTTGTGTTGGAGATTGCTGGAGGTAGAGGGATTTGAAGCTTTAGACTACTTATTTTTGAAAATTTTGCACACATTCCACGTATAGGTGGGATCTATTTCAAGATTAATGCTTTCGGCAAACTCTCGGAAAAATTTCTTTTTTTTCTTTGAAAGTCTTTTTATCTAGTGCGCAGTACTTTTTATATTCGATGAGGTCGGTAAGGTCTAACGTGAGTTCCCATTTTTTCAATGCCGCGCGTCTGAGTCTCTTTAGCTTATCGCACTCTTCGTTCCACCACGGCACAGAGTTTTTGTGTTTGAGATTGCTGTTGTTTTTGGCTTTTTTATTATGATATGGAGTCGCTTGTTCTATAGCGGACACTACAGTTTCGTGAAATATGGAATTGTTTGGGAATTATCAATATTTGAATTTCCCGCGGTTGCGCAATTAAAGAACAACTCAGTAGGTGGTCGCGTGACGGCAGCACTCATCAGCTACTCTCTGCGGAACAGCTGACTCGCTACACCGATTAGCCGAGTATGGCAAAAAGTCATGCTGCCTCTCTTGCTTTTACACATGTAAATGAGAGAGACACTGATTTGACTTACGCTTTGATCACAAGTTCAAAACGAAGAAGACGGATGTGCTCTCTCTCACTCTTAGTCTGTACAGTGTGCTCGCCATGCGGCCGCTTGTACTTCTCCCTCGGCATACTCTCTCAGTCAAGTCTCAGAGTGACAACCACGTGGAAAACTCAGTGCGCACATTCTCGGCAATTCTCGTCAGATGGACTCAAGTGTCATCGCTCTCACTCTCAACATGGACATCGGCTGGCATCATCTCACACGTCAACTTCTCATATAGCAGTGCTGCTCGCCCGCACTTCATTGCTAGCGATTCTCAACTGGCTTTGCTCAACCAGCCTTGTCAACTATGGTTTTTTATGTGGCTTCTCTCATCAGCAGCTTCGCATCCTCGCACTCATCTCACCGGCTTTCTCGTGTTTGATCAACACTCATAACTTACGGCTCTTCTCATCTACTCATCATCGTTGTAGAATCACCATCATTGGACGAACTCATCAGCGTAACCTACTAATATCATCGTTACGTTCGAGAACGTAACAACTCACACCTAAGCGGTCATTTTGTACACAAGTGCGCTGCTATAAGAGAAGCATAATCAGGCTATACAGCGGGAATTAGTCAGTCATAATTAGATCAATAATATCTAATCGTGGCAACTTTAAAAACTCAATCACCATCAAATCAGTAATATTTTATGGTGTTGCTTATTGCATGGTTAGCCCTCTCATCAGGGATTCGTAACACCTCTGCAAACTGACCTACATTCAGACAGAAAATCTCACAAGTAGTTATAGGCGCGCTACGGCGCGTCAAAACAAAACTGGCCTTGGGGGTGGCCAGTCTTCGTCTTAATGCGTCATGACACGGGCCGTCAGCGAATTCTCTGGGTATGACTACTATCAGACAGTTAGTCATACTCAGGTGTGTACTGTACTCTCTTTCTTTGTTCTCTCTCTCGCTTTCTCTCCCTCCCTTTCTCTGTAAATTCCCCTACATAAAAAGTTTTCAGATTTATGGGGATTTTATGGGTTTTCGATATTTTATCAGATTTTGAAAGCTAATAGTAGATGATTTAGGAATATATGGTCTTATAGGGTGTCCATGGGGTTTTTATGGCGTATCTAACAACTTTTTTGTATAGCTTCTCGGCACCACGATAAGTGTACCTACATTAAAAGTTTTTAGATCGATGGAGTTTTTATGGGGTTTTCGAGATTTTACCATATTCCGGAAGTTAATGACACATGATTCATGAATATGAGGTCTTATGAATTATCTATGGGTTGTCTATGGGTTCTCTACAATGTGATTAGTAAAAAAGTCATATACAATCCATAAAACTATATCTTCATGAGCCATCCAAAATCCAATAAAATATCGAAAACCCCATAAAAACCCCATGGATTTGAAAATTGTTAATATGGGCATACTTGTCATGGTACAAAGAGGCTATACACAAAAAATGTAAAAAAACACCATAGAAGCACCATAGGCATCCCATAAGACCATATATTCGTACATTACGGATCACTAGCTAACAAATTTGATAAAATACCGAGAAATTCATAAAAAGTCCATTTTCTTAAAAAATGAAAATACTTTGTAAACAATTAAAATATTATCCAAAAAATATCTATCTTACGGACTTATTGAAACATGGTCCTCAGACATGAAGATCCAAACGATAACTGACGATGGTAAGTCACATTGAAGTAAAATTCTCAGAGGTATTTACGGGACACGATTGCGCAACACACACACTAAGTTCATCCAAGAGATTCTTTGCATAGATTGTATCTCTCTCTCTCTCCCTCTCTCTCGGTTAAAGGAAGAGTTAAAATGTCGAGTGATTCATATCTTTTCCGTACTATGCAGAGTAAGAAAAAGTATACGCTTGTGAACGAGTGATAATATGATTTCGATGTGCAGCTGTGCTGACATCAAAATAAACGTGGGATGAGTATCTCACGACGTCCAGATCTCACGCTGTTACTTATTGCATCAGCGTTTTGAAGTACGCTTGGTACAATGCGCTGGATGCAGATAATCCTCGCGAGCATGGGAGGCTGTTATTACTCCTTCCGCCCTTGTTTCGCGCACATACTTACAAATTATCATGCGCGTATTAGAAAAGTGTTTCGCCGTCGATAACAGTGAAGAAATTCCGAGGTACAGCTCGCCACTACCAGACGTTTGTATACGGAGGTATTACTTTTAGATTTACTTCACCAAAAAAGTATTTCAGTGCAAAGTGACAGCAGTGAAATAGATGCTCTGAGGTGCAGGTCGCCACCACCAGACGTTTGCGTCAACGATACGGAGGTATTACTTTTAGATTTACTTTACCAAAAAAGTGTTTCAGTGCAAAGTGACAGCAGTGAAATAGATGTAGATATTATTTCCTCTACATCTATTAAATCTTACGAAAAGGAAATAGAAATTTGGAGAGAGAATGCGGAAAGAATAAATAATAGTGATGAAGACATAATAGACGTAGAAAAAATTTCAAATAGTGATAGTGATTGCGGATTTAAAGGTTTTGAGAAGCTAGAACTATCTCTCGAAGTGGAGATCGTAAATTGACTGACTCGCGAGTACGAGAAAAAAAGTGTAAAAAAACCAACGCTATTGCCTCGTAAAAATAGTCGAAAAATTTGCAGAGGGGATTATTGTGGTATGTGCGAACGTTTATTTTTTTTGCAGCGCAAGCACAAACGCTGATGGTTGTATTGCGAGAAATGTCGAGACTGGATTTGTTCAAGCTGTAGACGCATCAAGTGCCGCTTCGATTGGGTAAGTTTTAGATTATAATAGAGTAGTTGCGAGCAAGTTGAGAGAGAGAGAGCGCGAGAGAGCGAAAAAGAGTGCGAGAGAGCGAGAGAGAGCGCATCTGCAATCTCCGCGCCAGCGTACAGCACGCGCGCTCTCAGCATGTATGAGATATACCTATGTATAGAAGGCTGGCGCGGATGGTGTTATAGATGCGGTCAAAGAGCGAATACGATTAAAAAATGCTTCGATTTTGAAAAATTTTTTTCTTGTGTGTCTAGTTTTTTTTTTCTACCTATTCCTCACCACCCAAAGAGGTACATAGGTAGCCGCGTTTTTTCCAAGGTATCCCCTTTTTTATTAACTTTAAATCAGTTACTATAAACTAATATAAAATTAATAAAAAAAGGCCTAATCCTTTTAGAAAATAAAGTAAAAAATTTTGAATTCTCACCTTCTTATTTGTAGTAGAATCTTAATCGTCGAAGACGCTCTTCACGTCGCAATTCGTTTTGGTATAATTCCGTCCACTTAGAGTCTCGATAATAAATCACGAATAATAACGGTTTCACCAGTCTTTCACCCGCGTACACTTTTGCACTGCGTTTATGCCATTTAAATTCTCTAGCATTAGTATCAATATCATATATTTGACACTCGTTTTCAAAGTGCATACGACACCAGCTATACAATTTGTAATAATTTGGCCAAAAAATTAAATGAATTAAAACGTTATGAAAATTTTGAGAGCTCGGTGTAACGCACAATGGATA
Organism: Torymus tubicola; assembly: GCA_035583055.1. Lineage (NCBI taxonomy): Eukaryota > Metazoa > Arthropoda > Insecta > Hymenoptera > Torymidae > Torymus > Torymus tubicola. Next base: position 1,546 of record JAWWEQ010044961.1, on the reverse strand, counting down.
AGGTCTGTTCCTACGTATAATGGCGATTCTTTGGTCCATTATGTTAACCGGTAACGGATTTTCAACTGCCGGTATTGTGGGTTCGATAATATTGTCACCGGTGCTGAAGGCGTTGTCTTGGTGAACAACTTATTCGGGAAGCATCTTTCGCTTGCCACTTTACGACTGTGCAGATACAGTTTGGCATCATTCATTTAAGAGACTCTTCTCTTACACGTGGCCCGAGAGTCCTGAATCAGCTCTCCTACAGGATTACACGTGCGCTTGAAGGCACGTATAAAAAGTGTAGAGGTGCATGCAGCTGCATATAAGATTTTATTCCCTTAACTTCTGATCGACACAGTGAAAGATTCTCATGATGTATGATCCATACGAAGACACGTCATTCGTAAAGCTTTCTTCCAGTACAGCAACGTTTAAGAACATTATGATCATCGTTGATTCACGAGAAGTATGGCGATGTATTGCTGTGCGGTTACGAATGGCATGAGAAGACGTCGGTCATCATGTTACCGACACCTGTGTTGATTTGGGAAATATGAACAGACAATATATATGCTACGTTGAGAGCGAAGCTGCCGTTGTGTATGGAATAATGCGATATTAGCACGATTCCAACAACTTATGTAAAAGGCGTCAATACCAGCGTTAGTCAGTACACAGTCTTTAATCAAAGTTTTACATATACGATATAAAAAATGGTGCGGGCTAGTGTAGCACACTTGGTAAAAATTTGACGATCTTGAAAAATTATCAACGGAAATATGATGTAAAAAATTACATTTTCTCCTCTTACATTGCGGCATATCAACCATCAATCACATGTACGAAATGGGATTATTTCGTAATGGTGATATTCTTTCGATCGCCGTGCGTACTATAAGACAACGGAACGAACATACAAACCGGATCACCTCACGTGTATTTCAACGTCATTGTAAGTACATACTCCTTCTAAAGAAAATTTATCGACAATTTTTTAAATCACAAAAATGTATTTTTAGTGATGAACGAAATGATGGATGACACGGAAGGTGATCAAATTGTGTTACAATGTGATGAACATGTACAACCTGGACCCTCATCAGTCAATACACGTTGTTAAGTCTTGGCGTTCAAGTCCTTACTTATTTACTTCAAATAATATGAGTTCTTTAAGTGAACTCTATTCATAAGATGAATCTTCTTTCATTTTAATTTTATTCATAATATTGATATCAACAGGTGGCGCGCACTAGCTAGCATCTAAACTAATCGCTCAGTATTAATTTTACCTCCTATTTATTATTTTGCTTAAAGTGCTATATAATATTAGTTAAAATAGTTTCCTTTATAAATCTTGAGTAGGTCAATACTTAAACTGTGCTCGGCGAAGACATAGTCCCGTGGAAATCTCGTCTTATTCATACTCGCCTTGTTACATAACCTCTCCGACGACGGATTTACTCGATTGTGCTGTATCATCCCACATCACTCATACTCGATGTCAGGTAACAAGTGCTTTCTCTGCCCTGGAAAAGGCCCAATAAAATCCGCCGACGCGTTG